>PISX010000308.1:0-302510 GCA_004024625.1 Mellivora capensis
CTCTCCATCTCCCCATGTCCTCTGTGTTATTTGTTATGCTCCGCAAATAAGTGAAACCATATGATAGTTGACTCTCTCTGCTTGACTTATTTCACTCAGCATAATCTCTTCCAGTCCCGTCCATGTTGCTACAAAAGTTGGGTATTCATCCTTTCTGATGGAGGCATAATACTCCATAGTGTATATGGACCACATCTTCCTTATCCATTTGTCCGTTGAAGGGCATCTTGGTTCTTTCCACAGTTTGGCGACCGTGGCCATCGCTGCTATAAACATTGGGGTACAGATGGCCCTTCTTTTCACCACATCTGTATCTTTGGGGTAAATACTCTAGGTTACTTTTTAATGAAAGGAGGGATCTTTGGCAGAACATGGTCAGTCCTACCCACAATTATTTTGGTAACAGGGAATGTCAAGAGCTCCAGGTGAGGAGAAAGACACAGGTAAGGTGGAATGGAGCTGACAAAAACAAAGTAGGGATGTTGATGGCTCACTCTTCCTTTAGCCCCTTCAGGAGTGACCTGTAGCTCAAAGTATTAAACCCATATTCAAGAGGTCAATTGTCTTAGGGCTCCAAACCTAAGGAGCAACTCAAATGCCTCCCCTGTAAGTAAATATTGCAGAAAGAATACCTGACAATTATTTAACCTTCCCTGTATTGGTTTCTCATTTGCATACAAGCCTCTTATGACCCCTATTGCATACAGTGACAATGTTGGAGCTCTTAAGATTGTGCAGATGCCAGATAATGTGATCTATTTCTATGGCTGTAGGATGTCTATCTTATGGACTTGACCAGTCTTGAGGCATCTCTTTATCTTGCAGGATGTGTTCTCCATATTCCTGTTACAGAATCCTTTACAATCCTAGGGGGACTTGTGGAAGGACTGACCCTTTGGGATTCTGAATCACATCTTTCTTTCTATATTCAGCTGGCCCTGCTGGCCTGATTTCTCTGCTGTTATGTTGTCGACAACAATAATTTTAGAAGCTAAACTGTTAATTTCTGGGACCAAGCTTACTGATTAGGATCTTTTCAAGAGCCATTATAAATGCCAGATTTGGTTTAGGTAAAAACTACTTCCTTGTGAAACTCCACATACAATTAATGATTGTACAAGGTCATTTGTGTAACTGGCACTGGCGGAGCGCTTAATCCATATTAGGCACTAGTGGTAACCAGGAAAGAAAGATGACTAAGCCAAGTTCACTGTCCTTGAGTGCTCCAGTCAGGAAGAGACAGTCCTATAAAAACATAAACACATCGCAGTGTGTTACCTCTGCAATCTTCTGCATAAACTATCTTATGAAAGCATTTAAAGAAGGAAGAACCCTGCTTTCTCAGTTTCCTCAGGGAGGCTTCCCAGAGCAGGGGACATTTGAGATGAGGTTTTATTTATATATTTATATATTTATTTATTTTTTGAATTCTCTCACTTTTATTTCTGTAAACATCTCCTCTCCCCAGTTGTTTCCCTATCCTGGGAGAGTGCCAATTATGAGACCAAGTCCAAATAGGAACCAGCTAATATTGTCCAATCCAGTCCAGCCATGGAAAATCTCAGAGGTCAAGGATGGAAGCTGTCCAGGATTAAGGTGAGGTGTCATCTGAGATGAGGCTTTAAAGGAGTAGAGGACTACCTCATGGAGAAGCTGACCAAGAATTCCATTAGCTAGATGTATTACTGTCTGGGAATTGACTGGGAAATAGGAGGTAGGAGGTAAAGCTGTGAGAGAGAAGTACGGAAATAATCTCAGACCTCCTCCAAAGTGCAGTGTTAAGAAAATGGCAGGGCTTTGTAATCCAAGCAATAATGCTCTCACTGTGTTATAGATTTAGCTTGTGTAATTTAAATGTCAAAAAATACCTGATGGTGCTGGTGAAACCTGAACTTTCAATAACTTCACAAGTTTCTTTTTTTTTTTCTTAAGATTTTATTTATTTATTTGACAGACAGAGATCACAGGTAGGCAGAGAGGCAAGCAGAGAGAAGGGGGAAGCAGGCTCCCTGCTGAGCAGAGAGCCCGACGTGGGGCTCGATCCCTGAACCCTGGGATCATGACCTGAGCCGAAGGCAGAGGCTTTAACCCGCTGAGCCACCCAGGTGCCTCCACAAGTTTCTAAATGTCCATGTTATGAGTAGAGGCAAAGATGTAACCCCCTCCCCCCTTTTTTTAATGTTCCGGACTTCACAAATTATCAGAGGCATGGTGCATTCTTTTCAGATTCTTCTATTTTGTTTCCTTCCAGATAGACTTGCAACCTCTAGGTGTATAAATTCCAGAAAGCAGGAAAAATAATATTAAATTTTTCTTTATGCCTTGAAGGATTTATTTTAATTACAGAGTATGTTCACATTTCGGGATAAAGGTATATGCAACTGCTCACTGAGTTCTTGAAAATGAATTTACATGGCTATTGCTCTTTAACTACATTCACTCAACAAATATGTAGTGGGGGCCTAGCATGGGTCAAGCACTATTCTAAGACTTTGGGATTCATCAACAAATAAAACGAAGACTCCTGCTCTTAGGAAGCTCATATACTAGTGGGGGAATCAGATAATGAACAATCAGCATAGTACTTAGGTACATTTTATAGTATGTTAGAAGATTGGAAGTAATATAGAAAATATAATATAGAAAAAAAGAAAGTATGGCAGAGTATAGAGACTGACTTGGAATACTGGGGAAGAGAGTTTTGATTTTAAACAGGGCAGGCAGCATTGAGAAGGGCATAAATGAGCAGAGACTGGAGGAGAGGAGGGAATATGCCAGGAGGATATCTGAAGGAAAAAGTTTTCCAGGCAGAAACACTGTTTAATGCAAAGACCCTATGGCGCAAGTGAAGTCTACCTAGCTTATTCAAGAAACAACAAGGAGGCAATTGTAATAAGCGAAGTGGAGTAAGCAAATGGAAAGTAGTAGGAGATGTAGCCAGAGCAATAATGGGGGACCCAATTAAATGAGCTTTGTACCCCTCTGTAAGGGGTTTGGCTTTTTCTCTGAGTTAGATGAGGAACTTTTCCAGATTTTTGACCACAGGAGTAACTTGACTTTAATTTTTTTGAAAGGATCATTCTGAATGCTGAAGGGTAGAAGCAAGCACACCAGTCAGGGGCAATTGTCGTAATCCAAGCAAAGGATAATTGTAGTTTGAGCTAGGGTGATAGCAGATGAGATGACAGAAGTAGATTTAGCTATATGTTGAAAGCAGAGCTACCGAACTGCCAGATTGAATATGGGGTGAGACAGAGTAGATCCAAGGGGGACACCATATTTTTTTAAAGTCACAAGGTTAAATGATATTTAAAGTCACAAGGTTAAATGATCATACAGGGAAGGAATTGAGAGAGAAAAAAGAAGAATTCCAGACACTAAGCTCCAGAAAACATCAACATTAAAAGAGGTCAAGCAAATGATTACAAAGAAACATGAAGAGTTAATCTATGATAACATGTGGGTAGGCTGGTAAATGGGTTAAAGCAACAACCAGTAGGTTAGTGACATACAGGCCTTGTTAGGCCCCAAATTCCTGATCATGTGTCATTCCAAATAACTGCAGTATACAGCAGGTGGTGTTATTAAGGTACAGGACCCATTGATAATTGTGTCATAAATATTTAATACTACTATGGCATGAAAAGAAGCCCAATACTAGAGGAGACTAAGTCTATGCCCAGAAATGTTGAACATCACAAAGACGTTAAGATCGTTCAAGCCAAACAGCTTGATTTACAAATGAGGGGACTCATGTGTCAAAGTGAGCTGATCTAACCAGGTTCACACAGGAACCTGCAGGACAACTGGATACAGAAATGAGGTCTAATGGTGTCCTGTTCAGAGTACTTTCCTCTCCACTATCTTCCCTCTCACTGAGTGTCTACTATATAGATCATACCCAGGAGTTAATATTGTGAAAATCTGAAAGCCTTTCTTCTCTACCTGGAGCAGCCAGGCTTTGAGCCACAAACACAAACAAGGGGTCTTCCAGGCTGTCGGTCTTGGGCAACTCAAACTCGCATCTTGCAGATGTGCCCTCCCTGCACTGTGACCAGGTTAGCGCAGGTTGAATGACTGCATGGATACATACCTACATGTTTAGAGGTGTAAAATTATAAGCAACGCTTTAGCAGAATTCTCTGTTTAAGGATTTCTCCACGTGGCCTCAGTGCTTTTCCTCTAGTCAGGGGTTTGACAAGTGTGTCCGATCTGGAGAATGAATGTGGGCATGAGATTGGTCCCAACCGCCTGCAAAAGGAGGTACCCAAAAGGTGATGCCCCACACAAAAAAGGCAGTCAGTAGATACTGAATAAATATCCCAACGGGTGACTCCATCTCGTAGAAACATCTTATGTAAGCAGGTTAACTGGAGAGGAGAAAAATCTGCAATGTTGCCAATTACCCATATGCCCTTGGGCACTTTCTTAACCTCTCTGTGGCTTAGTGTTTCTGCCTAGAAATGAGATTGGAGCTGTTGACTTAGATCAATGGGAGAAGGTTAATTGAAAGCAGTCATAGAAAGCATAGAAGATTTCAAGACAATATGTAAATGCTGAATGGCACTGTTGCCGCTGCCAAATTGAAGAGAGGGGCCTTGCTTGGGTAAATCAGGAAGGAAGTGTTGGGAAGCAAAGCCTCCTTTTATCTGTCCTGTCCTCCTGACTGGGTGGTAGTGAGGTGATGCCACGCAAGAGGTGGAAAACCCACCAAGCCTCCACCTCCTGCTTTAGAAGCACTCAGCTCTTTCCTTGTTCTTGAGTGTGTGCCCAGCTGCATCTGGCATGAAGGCAAGAAGCTGCTGACACAGGTAGATGAGATCTGTGGTGTAAAGCCGTAGGAGAGATGACATTTGACAGATATCTCCAAAATTATATTCCTTCTTCCAACTGTAACCTGTGATTAGGGGTCTGGGTCCAGTTCCTTACTAGGCCATACAAATTATCACTTCAGCAACTCCAGCCCCCCATTTGATTCCTGTTGATCAAACTTGCAGTGTGAAGTCAGACTAGTAGGTCTGCTGAGCTTGTAGGCATCTATCTCCAAGAGCATGGGACCTTTTGTAAAATGGCTTTACCCACTTCATATAGTAAACTGGGGGCAGAAATTACCCTAGATCATTATGCAGAAAATGTTCACAAAGGCTCCAAGAAGATACCAATGCTAAATAGATCTTTGTACTTAAAGCATATTTCTTGACCAGCAGCATATAAATGAAGATTCTGGAGTTCACGCTAGGCCTAGCACACCTCTCCAATTGCTGCACAAAGCCCAGCTTAAATAGATTTTCTGCCCAGCAGCCTTTTCTGGCCATGTCACCCAGCAAGAACCCCCTTCCCTCTGATCTCTTAGAGCAATGGTTCTCAACATAGCTGTATATTAGAATCACCTGGGGGAACTTGAAAACCACCTAGATGTCCACCTAAGTTCTACTCCCCAAGATGTTGATGTAATTGATCAGGGTAGGACATCAGATATTAATATTTGTTAAAAGATCCCCTGGTAATACTAATATCCATTGTTAGGAAAAAAATGTTTAAGAGCATGCATTATCAGCCCTGACTCATTTGGGATTTTAATGGTTTACTCTCTCGAAAATCACTTTTAAAAATGTCTTTATCTTGTGTTTATAATCAGAAAGTAAGCTGCTTAGGAACAAGGATTCTCTCCTCCTGTTGCCCAAGAGTGATTATACACATGGTGCCGTGGAGAAGCAGTAGGAATGAACTCTACTTTGTTAGTGGTGCCTGGCTGTGTGACCTTGAGGGGCGGGGGTCCCTGGACTTTTCTCAGCCTCAAATTCCTTCTCTACAAAAGAAGGTTGCACTAGATGATCCCTTAAGGTGCTTGCCTGCTCTGATGTTCTGTAATTCTAATGAGCACTCAGAAAATGGGGATTGATTACAGCCAGCCCACTGCCTTGAAGCCTGGTATTTGACCCATTTTAGCATGTTGTTGTCTTCCTCCTGCTCCACGGGAATAAGATGCTAGTGCTTTTCACCTCTGAAGATGTGTCTTCTCAGCTGGATATTAGATCTTTCGTGAGGTCACTTTCACTAAGCCTTATCCTAGTCCATGCTGTTGCTCATTCTGCACTGCGGCAAAGAATCAATCAGGCCCACAGAATGAGCTAGTATGGCAATAGGAAAAGGTCTTCTCTGTCCTGATTCCCATCCTATGGAGCAAAGGGAAAATAGGCACAATATTTAAATCAACATTCACAGGTTAAAGAAGGGAAATAGGAGGAGGATCCTAGGGCAGGGATGCAAAAAAAAAAAAAAAAATCAAGTTAGAAGTCAGATGTGTGCTGGCTTTGGAGGGAAGCAAGTGAGCTAGTGGAGACACTATGGGAACTATAGAAGCAAGTGGAGAAACATAATTTATTCAGAAGAAGGCAGCCACACCCCAGCCCTGTCATCTTTGGAGGCATGTGCAAAATTCATTCTCTTGCCCCCTGCTCCAGCACAAAACACATGGGCAGTGGCATTTGCCCATCCTGATTAAACAGTAACTATTCTGTTTGGGGATTCCAGGCTAAAATTGTTTCTGTTTATACGGTTAGGGTGATGCCTCTTGTAGCGACTGTTGTCTCATTTAGTCAGACCTCCTCATTGTGGCTTCTGCTAGCCAATGTTTCCTTCCATTCCTACCTTCCCACGCTGTCCTCCAGGATCCTTATGTGAGGCTTATCAGAAATTAAAAAAAAAATGCTAACCTATCCACACTTTCCTGAAGGATCATGATGTCAAAGCAGTTAGAGGAAGAGAAAGTCAAAGGTAGAAAGACCATCTCCTGCTGTAGATCGTGCTGGAAGCTTTGGGAAGTAGTGAGCTCATGTCAGCAAAGCCCTCTGAGTTATTGCTCACTACTGAACCTTTTGGAGGCTCTTCTTATGTGCCAAGCTCTTTGCAGACATTTGGGAATTAACCATCTTACAGCTCTAATTGAGGTCTTTGTTCTGCTCTTTAACACTTAAACAAAGTGATTCCAAATTTCAAGTCAACTTAAGAGTTAAGATAGGTGCATTTTAGGCCCTCTTTACTATGGAATATGGGAAATCAGACAAGACATTTTCTTTGCTGGAGTCTGAGCTCCTTGAGATTTTAGAAAGAAGTGGTAATATCTGTCTGTGTCATCAACAGGATTTTTATGTGGGTACTGGTGCTACTGATGGAGAGAGAATTTAGAATATAGGAAGAAATATGCTAATATAAGACATTATTATTCTGTCATTGTGTTTGCAGTTGGGTTGGTTCATACTTATTAAAGAGGATTATTTTGTGTTTGGTGAAAACAGGAGTCCCTAATGGCAAAGAGGAAGAAAATGGTGCCAATTTCCAACCAATAGACAGTGGTCCCATGGACCATTCAGCTCAGTAAGAAAGAGGCCCATGATTGGTTAGCAATGTCTGTGGAGGAATGTGTGGAAAAGGAAGCTGAGGTAGAAATTCAATACATTCAGTCATTCATAGAGGGACAGGCTTTATATGGGTTTCATGGGTGAGGTGAGGGAGGGGAGTAATAATTGTAGTAAGAATTAATGTCCTTTTCCCAAGGAGGCAAGGGAAGGATTTTGTTCCCTTTCTTTTAGGAGGGATCAGTACCTCATTGCTTGTTATAGTTAATGTATATAAGATTAGGGAAGACATTAAGGGCAAATTTCCATTGGTGGGAATAAGAAACTCAGTTGATGGATAATATGGGACTGGAACCAGATTTCTGGTATCAAGTCCAAGGTGTCAGTAGGAATTGAGGGTGAGTGAAAGAAACAGTGAAGAGTGAGGGGTTAAAGGGCAGGTTAGGTAAAGTGGCAGAGAGTAAATGCATTGGGAGATGAGCCTGTGTGGATGGTAGGAGGTCCTAGGGTAAACATTGAGCTTAAGTAAGACTGAGTTGTAATCAGAGCCTTTGTCTCTGTATCCCACACCTGGGCTCCTTCCTTACAGAAGATCTTCTCTCTGGCTAAGATGGAGCCTCTTGAGAAAACCCGGAGCTGACCAGGTGAGGACCTCTCTGTCCCTGGTGAGAAGCAGTTCTCTCTCTGCCTAAAGAGGCTTCCTGCCCTCTTCTCTTCAGGGACCTCTTAAGGCAGTATCCATCTCAAAAGACCATTTCTTTATTCCTTCCTACTTAGAAGGGACACTCTTAACAGATACGCAAAAAAAAAAAAAAAGAAAAAAAAAGTTACTTTTTTATTTTTCTGGAGATGAAATTCAGGGGTTTGGTGAGGTTAAGTGCTTTTCCAAGGTCATGCAACACAGGGCAGGCAGCATAAGAGGTTGCCTTAGTGCCACAGCCCTGCCACAGTCATCAGTGGCCTGTTGATCAGTCACTGTGCTTGTTAATTCATCTTTCCTGTCTCCTTAGGGGATGTCTCAACCTTTCTTAGTCTGTCACATGTAAGGTCCCTGTTGGCCATTTTTGCTTCTGTATTTTAATGGTTTGGACTAATTTCCACTTTATTTTTGTATTTATTTTAACACAATCACTTATAATGAGGCTAATGACATTTTGTCTCCATGGTGGCGCATTTTAATTTGGTCTCCGAAATGTCAAAGCGATCAGGCAATTTGGTATCTCAGAAAGACAAAATGTGGCAGGGACAATAGATTCTTCTCTCCATCACTCCATCTCCCTTGTTATCGGCTAGCCCCAGGGGCCACCCTGTCCCACTGGCTGCATCTCTGTGCTGGCATGGGCAGAGATCAGCTGCAAAATATTGCCAAGACAAGGGGCTATGGCTCCTGTGGACAGACACTTTCCAGCAAGTGCTGCTAACACAATTAATCAGATCTCAGCACTCGCGTTATGTTTGTTTTGATAGAAGCAGGACATTGTTTTCCTGGTGTCATTTTTGTATTGATCCTTGTGCGTCCATCCATCTCAGGCTTTCTTCTGAGCCTGCCTGCAGTCATCTCTCTCAGCTTTCCAAATCTTTCCTTTCAGACAGGGTTGGCTGATGTTCTTTGTGAAGTAAATAGTTTAGGCTTTGTGGGCCTCATAAGGTCTTTATTTCATACTCTTCTTCCTGTTTTTACAACCCTTTACAACTGTAAAGATCCATTCTTAGCTTGCAAGTTGTATGAATTGTCAGGTAATCTTGGGTTTGGGGGTGTTTAGGGAAAGTTTTAGGGGTATTTGGATTGAGGAATTGAACCCAGGTCTTTTCTAGTGTGGCATTCATGAGAGTATCTATCCTATAAAACAGAGCTACTAATAGTTGCCTGTGCCAAGGTTGGGTGGTGGGCAAATTCCCTGATGGTGTAAGTAGATAGCATGTCTCCACAGAGATGGTCGATTTTAGCTTTGTTGGAGGATTCGAGACTTGATGGACTTTCCTCAGGAAGCCTGTGTTGTTCCACATTTGTCCGAGAAAACTGGTTCGTGCCAGGTCTGAATCTGGAGGTCTCTCACTCTGGACTTGCCTCTCCTCCTCAGCCTTCCCTGCCCAACACTTCCTTGTGGCCAGCGTCCTTCCATGCTGCTTTGTCCTTGAAGGGAGGGAGATGGATCGTGTCTGCAGATGGGGCAGGGCTGATTTCTCAGCCCTGACAGCACCCACTTTAGTCTTCTCGCCAGCACCAAGGCTCCTTTCTTGGAAGCTAATCTCTGAGGTGGAAATCAGAACAGTAAAGGGGAGAGAGGCCTGGTGTGGTGAAATCCCAGGTCAAATCAGGGAAACTCACAGCCTAACCCAGATAGTGCTCATGCCCCGGGAATGGCCTTATGCGGGCTTCTATTTAGAAGCCACTTTGTCAATTTCTTTGCCAGCTTTTCCATGTAGTAGGGATACTTTATCTCTATAAAGCAGCAATAAGTGGACAGTATAATATATTTCACTTTTAATAAGGTGTTGCCAGTTGCACACCCTCTGTAGAGCAATTAGTGTCAAAGTCTGCTAAGCAATGGAAGGAGTGTAGCTGAGTGTTTGCAGCAGGGAAGGACTTACAGCGGGGTTAGGGAGCCCCGGCCGCAACCGGAAGGTGGGGGAGGACATGCTGGGTTTCAATCCACTGGCCTGTGTGTTTCTGAAACCTCCTGAAGGCAGGCCCTTGCATTGTGCTATGGTCCTCATTCCTGGGGCGAGGAGATAGTGATGGTCCTCTCAGAGCTCATGGGACTGGGGAAAGAGCACAGGTTTAGGGGTGCTGTAGATATGAGCCTCGAGCTCGACTCTGCCACATAAGGATGTCTCCTCAACAAATATATTTTTATGACACTCATTTTCTCCATGTATAAAAATGAAATGGGAAAATCATCAGAGAGTTTAGAGGATGGAGTCTCTTTGAAGTTCATAGCCCTTAGGTCAGGCTGTGTCTTTCCTATCCCATTCATGTGAATAAGGATGGGGAATTTTCAGAAATCAAGTCTAAGCTAGATGATCCAGTCATCCCAGTTGCCCAGAACTGTCCTGACTTAAGAATGGAAAGCTCTGCATCCTGGGAACTCTCAGTCCCAAGCAGATGGTGGTCACCCTGTGTGGTTGAGAAGCATTTCTCCTCTCTCAGGTGATGGGCTCAAGTGTTGACAGCACACACATTGGGGATTCCAGCCATGCATTTCACTGCACACAAAACACAGCCGGGGGCAAACATCTGTGAAGAAGAGCGGAGATCTTAGACAGACTCAGGGATAGTGGGTCCAGCAATGAAATGAACCTTTGGTCTAAAAGTCAGGGGATCTGGCTCTAAGGTTCTTAGATTCATTTCTTCCCTGAAGATGATCTTAATTTGACCTGTGGAAGGTAGAAGAGGCATTTGTGTTTTCTTGTTCCTATTTGCTTATATGTTTTGTGGGTGTGTCCATGGATTCATGCTACACCTACAGATCCTCCTCTCCAAATCATACACAGAGTACTTCTCAATCCAACCCGAGGTTGGTGTGCTTGGGTCATGCCCTCAGCACCATTCCAGAGCACCCCCTTCTCCTTACCACGGAGCTTCTCCCCTAGTTTGGAAGAGAGGTAGCAGGAGCCCTTCTCTGGCCTAGGCAACTGGCCAGCCACTCCATTTCTGTCTGAACCTTTTGCAAAGCGGGAACAGAAGAGCTTTCACTCAGCAGCATAATTTACAGATTAGGAAACAGACGGAGAGAAAAGTTAAAGAAAATCCCAAGTCAGCTGGGTTCAAACCTACATCTCATTTCTTGAGGGGGCAGTTTCTTCTCACTTTTTCTTTTATGTCACACTTCTGCCAAAAAATATAGTTGTCTTCCATGGCCAGATATACGTTTTGCGCAGGGAGGGAATTTAGCAGGCGTGAATCATCTAAGGAGATGTTGGGTGAGAAGAGATGGCTGGTTGGTGAAGAGAAGGGGTGACAGCTGGTTTTTGAGGGTGGTGGCTGTGGAAATGGCTAAGGGGTGGGGGAGGCTCCCTGCGAAAAGGGAACGTGAGAATGAGCTTGGAGTGTAGGTGGATAGATAGGATAGCAGATTAGAGTGGGGGGTGTGTGGGGCAGATGGGAAGAACCTGGGCTACTTAGCGAGGAGGGCTGGCTTCTTGGAAGCCTCGAATGCCTGGCAGACCACACTGAAGATTATTCACATGCTTCTGAAATATCTTAGTCACAGGGTGACTTGCAGCTCTACTCCTCCTTACTGTGAAGTGAGCTCCCCTTTCAGTACCTGTGTTGGGGGTGGGGGGTGCGTAGAGTAATTCTCTCTAAGTAGTGCTTTATCTAGTCAGTGGGGGTGGGAGGAAGTGTGGTCTCATTGGATTTATATTCTGAGTTAATTCCATGGTAGTATGTCTTCCTTTTCTTGTATAGCAAGACCAGACATAAAGACATCAAGATCACCTTATTTAAAACAGTATTTCAAATACTTGTTGGGTACCTGCTTCATTTAAATTTTGTAAGGGAGAATATGCCAATATGATCACAAAAGCATAAACCAGCACTATACTTAATTTTGTGTTACTTGGTTCCCACATATGTTTGGTTTTCACATGTCCCATTGCACAATTGGAGGTCTCTTAGGAAATCCACAATGAAGGTAAGAGGCCTCCTCTAAGTGAGTGCACAGCTCACACTGACCACAGATAGGTTAGTGAATCGGGTGCGTTCCCTTCTTCATACACCGTTCTTTCACTAGATCCCTCATGGTGGACAAAGATACCACTCAAAGTATACAGGCCCTGCAGAAGTTAGGGGTCCCAGAGCTTTCTGTCCAGTTTAATGCCCTGTGGGCCCAGTGCTGGAGTTCTTATAGGGTCTGTTTGCTTGTCCTTTCCTGCTGACTGTCCCAGCTCCAGTGCTTCTGTTCACGCACCCTGGTACCCCAGGGCCTCTCCTGGGTCCCAGCTGCTTGTCCGGAAGCCCCTCACTGTGTGCTCATCCTCTGCAGGGTTCCTAGTTGTGTGAGAGCTGCCTCTCCTTCCTGTTCAGACTCCTTCTCTCTTCCCTCCAGCCGTCTTCAGTTAAGTCCCCATTTCTGGGTTTGTTCTCAAAATTCGAAGTTTCTATTTTCACACCTTGGTAATTGGTGCTATCCATTGAAAGTAACTCTGGAACTCCAGCCTGCCGGGGTCAGAAAGAGCTGAATTGAATTAAAAAGAGTAGAAATTGGCTAGAAGCAGGAGGAAGACTTGAACGGTGTAATTTCTCTCCTCCAGGTGGCTAGCAGCCTCTGAGCAGGAGCCTGCCTTCAGAGCTGGCTGGTGGGTATCCCACTTTGTTCCATTCACTTGATGGGAACCCTACAGGGGAGGTGGGAGGAAGGAATGAGACTCCCTGCCTGGCACACCCTCAGCCCAGGGAGTGACACTGGGAACCCAGGAAATACATGCCAGCAAAAAGCATTATGTCAGTGAAATGACATTGGAGCCATTAAATATGCAAAACACCCCCTGTTTTAATAGCATAATGGCTGGGAGAGAAGCTAACAGAAGCCAGGAGTCTCTTGGTGACAGCCGCTAATCCATCCACAATTCATGCCAGGGTGGCAGATACAGTCCCTTGTGCTTGGGTCATGGTAAGGCAGGCCTGGCTCCCAATGCAGGCTCACAGATGCTGTCCGCTGGTGCCCAGATGAGAAGACACTGTTTTTTTATGATTTCTCCTTTGATGTTAGGAATTCAATTAATCCTTAGATTTTAAAAAAAATTATTATTATTTTCTGCTAGTGTTTTCAGTCCTTTATTTTTGGTCTCCCGGGAGATTTTTCAATTATTGGGAATGACTCCTCTACTTCCAGGCAATAGGTGTGTGGCCCTTCTTCAAATCTAAGACATATTTATTCTCACCCAAATCCATCAGTGGGTCTACCTTCAGGATAGGGATGAACTTTGGATATGATTCACAAAGAATCTTCGAATCTCAAAGAATGCGCTTCCCTTGGGGCTGAGAAAAGGTCAAAACAATGAACTTCCACTGTGGCTCTAGGAATTATTATTGCTCTGGCCCCCACACATGCAGGGTAGGGAGAGGATCATTAAAATACACACTGATGTATGTTTTTCTGATTAGATCTATATCTCGTGCTATGGTAGACTATTTGGATAGTGGATGAAAATATGGAAAAAATAGAAATTATTTTTCTTTAACTTTTGGTGTGCTGATAGAGATTTCCTAGGAGGAAACTTGCTTTGATGGTCCTCTGATTCCTGCTAGCTGTCCCATTCCTGCCCCTCAGCATGGTGGGGGTAGTGTTGGTAGAGGCTTTCCCCCTCATGCTTCACTTTCTGTAAAGGCTGGTTTGGTTCCAGTTCAGCAAGAAGGCTGGGGTCTAGAGGGACTGGATTGTTCTTCAGTGTGTCCTCACTGGTGACTCCCCTTCCTTCAGTGACTGCAGTGGTGAACAGGGTGGTCAGATGTCTGAGAACAAATGCTGGTCCTCTCAATTCCTGACTTGGAATTTACGGACGTGGACATTAGTCAGAACCTCCCTGTGCCTCAATTTCCTCACCTGTAAAATGGCGATAATTCTACTACCCTACCACATGGAGTTCTTGTGGAACTTCGATAGCTCATTTGGTCTTAGACAAGTCAGGTTCCGTAACTCCCCCCATGGCAGTGATTCTTCTACATTTAAAGTTACCACAAGTTCAGGGCACCTGGATGACTCAGTTAAGTGTTCAACTCTTGGCTTTAGCTCAGGTCATAATCTCAGGGTGGTGAGATCATATTGGGCTCTGGTCTCAGCTTGGAGTCTACTTGAGATTTTCTCTCTGCCCCTACCCCTGCTCTTGGTCTCTCTCTCTCTGTAAAATAAATAAATAAGATCTTTAAAAAAAAAAAAAAAAAAGTAAAGTTGCCACAAGGTCAATTCTCCATCCTGTCTTTGTCTTATAGGTTTAATTTCTAACAGTTGTCTCCTTTTTTCATTTCTCCTTGGGTTCTTCGACAGTTACTTTTTATATTCTTCCTATCAAAACTAGAAGCATGAATCTGTTGGACTCTGGTTATAATAGGGCTTGAGTATGTAATCCTGACCTTGGTCTCTAAATCACTGACTTAGCCAGATTTGTGTAAAATGGGCAGAGAGGAGGACTCATGCTATTTTCAATGTAAAGTTGTCTCAATCCATCCAGGGAGGCCCAGACCAGGCGAGACAGGCTGCCAAGAAGGGGACCCTTGTGCCTTGGTGTTTTTGTTCTCGATATAGCTCTGGGACTCATTCTCCCTCTGATTTTTCTTGGTCTCTCTGCATGTTTTTCACACCTTGGGGCCCTGCCTCCTTTTCTGTCTGTCTCTGGCCCTTTTGCATTTGGCTCAAGCATTGTCTCTACTTCATATCTTAGCACAGAATTTCAGTTCTTCCTTGCAGACTTTGGGATGGAGTCCAACAGGCAGTGCCGAGTACTGGGGGAGCTGCTCTGAGGAAAGAAGCAAGTCCACCCCTGACTCTGAACTGCACCCCTCCCGAGTGCCTGCAACCACTCTGAGGTATTTAGGATGAAGAGGAGCAATGGAGCAGCTGCGGCTTGCCCGCCGCCTGCCCTGTGTTCTTTCCTCGCCTCTCCCACAGAGCAGAGACGCTGCGCAGCACTCGCCCTTGCACAGCCTGGCCTGAAATTTATACAAGTGCAGCTGATGTCTTCTTTTAAATTGACAAAAGCAGAGGATGGAGCCTGGGAAGCCCTCTGACCCCAGAACCTTGGTCCATGAAAATTACAGGCGGTGTGCAGGCGCTGTCTCTTGATGCGTACTTGCAGTGGAGAGATGCTGGTTAATTTCTCAAGACTCAGAGGTGACCCAGGTTTAATAAAGAGGATTAATGGATTTGAGCTAAAGGTCCTGGCTGTTTCAAGCAGATAGCCTCTTCCTCCTAAGACAGTTTGCAGGCTCTTGTTCAGTTTCTTCTCTTTGGGGAAATAGCTCAAGCTGCCTATTTAAAGGGACCTTCCTCTCCTTTCCTTCTCGATGCTAATAGGACTAAGGTGGCCATGGGTCCTTCATGCGTACTCCAAACCGAAGGCATGAGAGCACTCCCTGCTGCCAAGAACAGCAGCGACAACAAAAAAGGACACTTTGATTTCTGCTGGTCTGGGCTACCACTTTTGCCATAAGCATTAAAACCCTTAAAAATATTACGTATACCCTTTCACATGGCAATTTTATTTTCATGACTTTTATGTTGTAGAATAATTAAGGATGCTTACAAAGATGTCCATCAAAGAGATATATATTTTAAAAAAGAGGAAGAAGAATGAGGATCAAGAGATGTATAACAATAGGGACTTAGATAAATGTATTATACTAAATTTATGCAATGCAGTAATGATCATTAAGAAGATACTTTGTAGGGTATTTTTACTCATATGAAATATGTCCATTGTTTCTAAAACATTATGTGTAGTTGAACTGGTTTTTGTGAAATATATGTATGTTTACAATTTATTATATATTTATACATTTATTATAACATTAAATGTTTATATAATATTTGTGAAGTATTTGTGAAATATACATTACATGTGTATACAGGAAAGGGATGGATACCAAATAGCTGAGTGCTGAGATTCAGAGTGCTTTTATTTTTGTGTTTGATTTTATTTATCCTCACTTTCTAATTATTTCCACAATTGTGTGTCACCTGAGTGGGATCTCCCAGACCGTGCTGGGTAGCAATTCTGCATGTCCTATCCAGGCCCCATAGGCTCAGGTCAGGGCTGCTTCTTGTCCTCTTATCCTCGTCTGTCAAGAAAGTATAGATCATAGGCTCTCAAGGGACATGAGGTGGCTCCCTGGGTGGCAAAGCCATGACCTGGTCAAGTTGCATTAGTCATGACTGGTTCCAGAAAGTCCCTCCCAGATGTCTGGGATCATGGGGCAAGGATACCCTTTCCACAGGGAGCAGTTTTAATCAAGTCCCTCTGCTTGACCTTGTGGAGGTGCCTGTGTGCTTCCTATGGTGTATTCTCAAGTGTGCTTTTCCAATCTTGTCTTAAATGACTCCCATATGGGTGATGCTGCCATATCCCCAAGGAGTCTGTTCTAATAGACTATTCTGTTGTCTAATAGACTTCACTGTTAGGACATTTTCCTTCAAGTTTCCATTAGCCACTAAGTGCTTATACATTTTCCCCTTAAAATTCATTCCAAATTTTTAGTGGGCACTGACTTTGGACTTTTTCGATAGTAATTGCCCACTTGGCTCTTCTCTCTGATATTAACATCGGGATTACTTTTTACTTTTCCCTTTGAAAGTTTGGCATCATTGTCTCCGATGTAATTTTTCTATAACCCTGGGATGTGTCCTTAGTCTCTAATGACTTATCAATCTATTCATATGACCATGACTTAGTTTGCCATTACAAAAAAATATTCAGAGTAGCTTTTCACCACTGATTTTAGCTTCAAATCTTACGATGTTCACATTGTTCTTCTCTTTGCTTTTATGTGCTAGCTGTTAACAAGGGTAGCAAAAGGGTGAAAAGCTGATTTGGAATGAGAGTTTGTCTCCTAGGGGGCTAAGTATGAAAAGGGGGAAAAAAAAGGCAGAATGCACCCATACAGAGCAGGCCTTCAGTACTCAACACGCATTTGTGAAACGGAACCTATCCCAGAATACCACAAACCAGCCCAGGGGGAGGCGGCCACCAGCTGCGCCCACGGCTCTGAGGCTGACTCCCAGATCTGCTGCATCTCCCTCTTCTCTCCACATCCATGGATTCCACAAAACTGGCCAGGCCAAAATTTTGCTTGGAGCAGGGCAAAGGGCTCCTGAGTTCCACCCAATGTAAAAACTAGGGTACCCAGAAATGACAAAGGTATCCCCAGTTTTCTTTCTGCAGATTAAAGCTTATGTATGACTCTAGTGCATTGTTTCAAATGTGCTTACCTCATCTCCTCTGCTGCTTTCCCCAGGCTGTTAGGAGTTTAATCAACGTGTAAAGCTCGCTGTGAGATCCCAGGATAAAAGGGAGCTATGAGTGAGAAATACAATAGTTCTGCTATTTCTGGGCTGGCCCTGATTTGGGCTCCTGATCCTTTTACTTTTTTGGCCCCATTTTCTTTCTGGTATATTTGTTCAGCTAAATGAATTGTAAATATTCAGTGCTTCTCCTTTCTTTAAAATATATCACCCATTTCTTGAGGTACTGGAGACAGCTCTCTCTCCATGACACTGCGGCCAGACGGAGGCTCCAGAGTGTATAAGGGGATCCATGAGAGTATTTCAAAGCTGATGGTGCGGCCATAACCTGCCTTAGTCACATTGTGTCTCTACATCGTGTTCTTCCTGTCTCTGTTCTTCGTCTCCCAATCCCCTCTAATGTCCTCAGTGAAAAGAGAAAGTAAGGATTCATGGCACCATTGAATATAGACATGATAAGGGAAATTTTGTTTATGAGTAGGAACTAAGCTAAAACCAGGTAGTAGAAATTTTCCCAGCTTGTTCCTTTCCCAAGAGGCTCATTACAGTGAAATCGATCAAATGAGGTGTTTTTCTCTCTTCACCAAGTATGTAATGATGCCTTCCAAAAATGAGTGGAAAGAGGGACTTTTCAAGTCTGAGTGATGTTGAGGGTAAAGTGGTAAAAATGACCAGGATGGGCCAGACACCAGCCAACTCTACGTGGCAGGGGAGTTACCCCTGGACCAGCCTAGCGCCTCTCTTGCCTTCTGTGCCTCCACTGCTCTCTTACTGCTCCATCCTTCAGCTGCCATCTGGAACATCACTGTCCACCACATTCAACCTTTGCTCAACTTTCCTACAGAATTTTTCAGTGCTGACTTTATTCATTTATTCAGACAGTCAGTCAATAAACATTCACTGAACACCTACTTGTTCTGGGTCAGACTCTTTTCTGGGCACTGGAGGTTCAGCAACAACAGATCCAAATTCTGGCCTTCATGGAGCTTACATTCAAGTGGCAAGAGATAGACAGTGAAAAATACATAAATCATATGGTATGCTATCGGGGGTGGGTGGTAAGAGCTATGGGGGAAAACAGTTGACAGGGGTGGAGGATGAATGAAGATAGTATTTAAATAGGACTTAAGAGGGATGAGATAGTAAGCCGTGAAGATATGTGGGAAGCAGCCTGGCTTGTGCATGTAGGAGCATGTCTGGAACATTTGGAGGAGTCCCGGATGACTGGAAAGCAGCAAGCAAGGGAGAAAGACTCCACAGATGTTGGTTTTTATTCTGATTGAGATGAAACAATTGAGATGGGAGGCCATTGGAGTCTTTTCTGCAAAGAAACAACACAGATTGACCCAGGTTTTTGTGTCTGGGACAGTGATTCTGGAATTTCTTGGAATTTTCTCTTCTACTGGTTCCAGCAACTGCTATCTGGAGTCTCATTTTACTTCATTGATCTTGCCTGTCATCTTATCCTCCAACCTTATTTCACTGATACCTAACCCTTTGAAAATATATTTCTTGTAGAATATGAGATGCAGAAGATAAGAAAAAAATAGAAAAATAAAATATTCAAATATGTCAGCATTTAAACACAGAGAACCAACAATATGAGTAAAACATTGAACTATTAAAAAAAAATGGGTCCTTCAGTATTTTCTCAGGGTTCATATGTAGGCTTCAGTTGGCAATTTTGGAACAATGTGTTCTCACTGAGAGTTGCAACATCCTATCACCTTGTTTCCACTCTCACCCTCAAAAGTTTTGTATCACATGGGTCCTTGTCACAGTGGCATGCTGGTAACAACTAGGTTTTTGAAGGAGGAAATATAAGCCCTTATTTATAATTGCCAAAACTTGGAAGCAGCCAAGTGATGGCTTTTTGTAGCTGAACAGATAATTAAACTGTGGTACATCTATACAATGGAATATTATTCAGCGCTAAAATGAAATTAGCTTTTAGCTATAAAAAGACATGGTATAACTATAAATGCATATTACTAAGTGAAAGAAGCCAATCTGAAAAGCCCACATACTGTATAATTCCAACTATAAGACATTCTGGAAAAGACAAAACAATAAAAATACCGAAGGTTACCAGGTGTTGGGGAGGAGGAATGAATAGGTAGAACACAGAGAATTTTTATGGCAGTGGAAATACTCTGTGCAATACTATAATGATGGTACATGTCCTTGTACATTTGTTCAAACCCATAGAATGTTTAACACCAAGAGTGAACCTTAATGGAAACTAAAGACTTTGGGTGATCATGAAGTAACACGCAGGGTAAATTCAATTATAACTGACATACCGGTCTGTTGGGGGCGGTTGATAAAGGGGGAGGCTGTGCATGTGTAGGGGTAGAGCTAGATGCAGAAATCTCTGTATCTTCCTCTCAGTTTTGCTGTGGACCTAAAGCTTCTTTAAAAAAAAAAAAATCAAATCTAAGGGGCGCCTGGGTGGCTCATTGGGTTAAAGCCTCTGCTTTCGGCTCAGGTCATGATCCCAGGGTCCTGGGATCAAGCCCCACATCAGGCTCTCTGCTCGGCAGGGAGCCTGCTTCCTCCTCTCTCTCTGACTGCCTCTCTGCCTACTTGTGATCTCTGTTAAATAAATAAAAAAAAAGAAAAAAAATCAAATCTTTTTTTTTTTAAAGCCCTGATTCGTAGCATTTGCTGATTCCAGGGTAAAAATACTCCAACTATGACTAATTTCAAGCTATTAAAGAACGTAGTGTGAGGTACCTAAGTCCCCACTAATATGAAATAACCACTTTTGCTAAGTTTCCACATATACATCTTTTTTTCTTTACTTCCACTTTGACACCATTGATCTATTTGTCTGTACCTGTGACTGAACCGTACTACTTAGAATGATCATAGAAATCATAGGTCGGTTAGCTTAATAAATGTTCTTCCAGACCAAGCTTACTGATTAGTCAAGTACCAACCTTCCTAGAATTTTGATTGGAGTTACTTTAATTTCTCACACACACACACACACACACACACATGCTTGGCATCTCTATGTTATTGAGACTTTCCAATAAAATGGTACAGTCCTTCAATAAATGTTTATTTAAAATCCATTATGTGCCAGAAACTACCCAAACTCTGAGATAGACAAGATTGCCAAAGTTCTTGCTCTTACAAAACTCACATTCTGGAGAATGAAGTGGGGAAGTCTCATGATGAGCAGGTGAACAAGAGAAAAATATAAAGACCATTTCAGGTGGTGTAAAGACTACGAAAAGAAAAATAACACGTTGATAAAATAGAACATGACTAAGAGGAAGTTTTTTTTGCCGGGGGGGGGGTGATTGGATTGTATATTCAGGGAATGCTCTCTGAGGTAGTGATATTTTAGCTAATACCTGATCATGAGGAGTCAACTAAGGAGGAATCTGAGAGAAGAACATTCCAGAGGGATTACCCAGCACAGAGGGCCTAAGTTGGAAACTATCTTGTCGGTTTCAAGATATAAAAAAAAGACCAATATGGTACAAGATAAGGCATTTTCTCAGTGATCAGAGACATAGACAAAGATTAGATCATGTAGGGTCATGGCAAAAGATTTGGATATTATTCTAAATACGATATAAAGCCTCGGGAGGGTTTTGAATAAAGTGGAATAATTTGATCTGCGGTTTGCCAGCCCTTTTTAGTTTCTGTGACAAGAACATATTGTGTGAGTATTGGGGGAGAAAATAGAGGAGGTGGGAGTTATTTAGAAAATAGTTGCTGTAATCAGGATAAAAGATGTTGGGGCTTGGGGTTATGGCAGAAACAGTGGAGTGGAGAAATGCTAATGGACTTAGCATATATTTTCAAGTAGAGCCAAAAATTTTTCTGATGCATTGGTTGTATGGAATAAGAGAGAGAGAGAAAGAGAGAAAAGAATAAGTGGTTCCAGGGACTTCAGGTTTGAGAAATTAACTGAATGGGAAGATTGGACATATTGTTGTCCATTAAAACTATTGGTTTGGAATAGATTCCCAGGGAAGAGGCTGACAAAAGAAGCAAATTAAGGAAGTTCTGAGTAACTCAGAACTCAACACAGAGGTTGAGGAAAGGAAGACTCTGTAAAGGAGGCTGTGAGGGACAATGATGAAGACAGTACAGTTCTGAGAAAGACCCAGAAAGAAGGTGTGGTTATTGTATTGAATGTTGCAGATTATCAGGTGTGATGAGGGAGAGAACAGGTGCCCCAGACCCTTGGAACTGTTAACTGGTGGCCTTAACCAGAATAGTTACAATGAAATGATGGGTTCAAAACCTTGCCTGGAGTTGAAGAATGGGATATGAAAAAACTGAAATACGGTCAAAGGTAAGTTCTGTAAAATCACCACAAACACTGTGCTAGTGATTATAGAACCATGGCTCCTAGGAGCCAAGGCTTTTAGGAAGGAGCCTCTGGTTACATTTTCATCAACCCATCAATACATAAACTTATGTGTATTTCTGTTTAAAGACAGAAAATACTTTTTCTATGTTCTTGATTCATTAACATTGAACTCATAGAAAATAGTACTATAGTACTATAACTCATGCCTGAACAAAGCCTATATTTTCTCCATAAGGCACATCACAACTTTTTTGTTAAAGGACATCAGAAAGCACCTCCACACCACTCTTGGGTGCTATTTTAAACACCAAAATCACCAACAAAAAGCACAAAAATGGGAAAAAAACATGGCACTTGATAGACCAAGAAAAGGACGCTTATTTAGAGTAATAAAGTTGGAATAAGAAGGAAAAGCATCATCTTGTTCAACCTCATCTGGGAACATGTGTGTCAGGTGACTCACATTTTTTTTTTTTCTGCTGTGCATATGGCCATGAATGACTGTAAAAGTCCCATTTGTATTGATTTTGGGATTTTAAAAAAATTAGCAAATAAGCAATTATGCATATATAGAATCTATGAATTATGAAGGTTGGCCGTACTAACAATAGGCAATACTTTGGAGATTTCTTGCTGTAAGGTTTTGTGTGGCAATGAGGTCTTATTTTATTTTCTTTAAATAATATGTGTGATACTACAGTGTGCTTTTATGCTGAGAGGACTTAAGCAGTACAGACAGAAACCTGACAATGCAAAAGGGAGAAACATAGACCAAGCAAAGTCTCCAGTAAGATAGGATGGCGGGGTTGGGTAGGGGGTTGCAAAATCCAAATGGTCAGCCCACGAGGAGAATGATCAGAACAGTTACAGTTCATCAAAGGTGGTTTTATCATTCAGGTCTTTTTTTTTTTAATTCTCTTTCATAATTCTTTTATAGTTTCATTCATAAAGCTCTTCTACATTTCTTATAAAATTAATTCCTATGCTAGTTGATTTTTGATGTTGGTTTGAATTTTTTTTTATAATTGTATCATAACTTATGTGTATAAAGGAGATCTATTATTTCTGGTTGTTCATTATTTGAATATTCTTTTATATCCAGTCACTTTATTGAACTCTCAGAAAGTTTTATTAAACATTTTTGGCTTTGTTTTTATTTGTTTATTTTTGAGAAGTTTTAATAATTTTTAAATGAGTTGTTTGTGTTTCTAAGGAGACAATTATATGTTTGTAGATAAGAATAAATTTATCTTGGGACACCTTGGTGGCTCAGTCAGCTAAGCATCTACCTTTGACTCTGGTCATGATCTCAGGGTCCTGGGATGGAGCCCCGCATAGGGCTCCCTGCTCAGTGGGGAGCCTGCTTCTCCCTCTCCCTCTGCCACTCCTCCTACTTGTGCTCTCTTGCTTTTTTCCTGTCAAATAAATAAATAAAGTCTTTAATAAATAAATAAATTTATCTTTTCTCCCTCTCCCCAACCCCTGGCTCCATGTTTATTTGAAATCTCTAGATGGACATTTTTTTCTTGTTCATAATTTTATGGAACTGTCTTCTGTGTTTCAAAATTTAATATGAGGTTTGCTGCTAGTTTCTGTTATAAAACTTTGTGAGCTTTAAAAAGTTGCCTAAAGTTTTCATTCTTTTTTCCCCATTTTGAGTAGTTGTTAATTTTAATAAAACTTATTTAGCATCTAACAATATCATTCATAATTTTTTCCTCTACATTTTAATGTAATGCCTTATTGTTGATAGATCTTATATAGTTGAAATCTGGTATGCCCTGCATAAACCCTACCAAATTTGGTACAATTTTTAGCATGCTACTGAATTTCCTATAATTACTGTTTTACATCCCATTATTTAGTAATTGATCTAAAATTATTTTATTTGCATTCTCTAGCTGGTTTTTGTATTAGGGTGGGTATATCATTATTAAATGAATTGAGAAAGTTTCTATTGTTTTTTCCTGTGGTTTTCACTACCTTTTCTGTCCCTCCTGCTTTCATTTCTTGGTTCTGTTCTTTGGCAATGTATCCACTGCCTAACCGCAGATTTAGTTACCACTTCTAGGTGTGCCTTTGCCAATCCCTCTTCTCTATCTCAGTTCTCTGATTTGCCAACTCCTATTTTCAACTGCTGGTTGGATCTTTTTTCTTTTACTTTAGAATCTTAGATGTAGACCCTTGGGTCTCATATTCATGGGACATTGTCATCATTGGACCATACATTAAAGCCCCTCTTCTTGTTTTAGTTATGTAGTTATCCCCATTTCCCATGGCCCCTTTAAGAACCATTCAGATGCAGTTAATGTGTATCCTTTTAGGCTCTTTTGTATACATGTATATATATTTTTACTTAACATAAATGGTGGTGGGTTACATATTACATACTGTTTCTTACCTTTTTTTTCAGCACTGTTTAAAACCCAATAATATATATTTTTAAGATTTTATTTATTTATTTGATACAGAGAGAGAGAGAGAGAGATCACAAATAGGCAGAGAGAGAGAGGAGGAAGCAGGCTCCCTGCCAAGCAGAGAGCCTCAGATCCAGGAGGGAATTCCAGAGGGCTTGATTCCAGGATCCCGAGACCACGACCTGAGCTGAAGGCAGGGGCTCAACACACTGAGCCACCCAGGCGCCCCCCCCCCAATAATAATTTTTATGTGTTTATAACTTCTAACTACTCTTAGCTTTTAGTGGGACACATCTATTAATTTTACTTGTCCATCATTCCTGTCATTGACACTGGTTGCCTTCAGCATAAGTGCTAAGATGAACATCTTTAAGCACGGTCTGAAAGAGACCTGTGTAGGAATCCTATAGGTTTATATACTCAGGGGTGAAAGGGATAGTTCCAGGGTATACATCACTTTATCTGACTGCCCTACACTGTGGTAACTCTAGTCTACCTTCCTACCAGTAAGTGCTCTGGGGTATTTCTCTCTCCACTTTCTTTCATACTTAGCTTCATCCAACTTTCTAAATCTTGCCAAGAAGTTTATTAATTGATACCTCTTTTTGGTTTTCTTTGATAACTTGCTGATTGCTAGTTAATGTTTCTGATTACCAGTTAAATAAATTTCATAATTTATTTATGTGCTTGTCAGTCTTTTGTGTTTCTCCTTTAAATTCATCATTGAAATTTTTTGCCCATATTTTCTATTTGGGTTGTTGTCTTTTCCTGAATGCATTCCTGGTATATTCTAAATTTTAGTATTTGTTAGTTTCAAACACTTCATCTATCTTTTCCTAATCTATCATTATCTGTTAATTCTATCTACCATGTTTTCTGTTGAAGTACATTCTTAGTTTTGATGTAATCAAATTTGTAAACTTTTGCATAACATTTTGGGGCTTTTGTTTAAAAAGTTGTTCTCTACTTCTAGGTTATAGAGATCTTCCACCATGTTTCTATGTTTTGTCTACTAAATTTCAGTTTTACCTTTTCATTTCAGTCTTTTAATCTATGCTGCATCTACCTTTGAATGTAGAGTTAAATGGATAACAAGTTTTATTTTTCTCCATTTAATAAGCTGGTTTTTATAACATCATTTTTCCTTTCCTCAGTTATATGATGCCATCTTTATTGTATCCAAAAGCTCTACCAACTGTTTTCAGTGGCGCTGTGACAGGCAAATTTTGCCAAAAGGCAATGTGAAACAGGAAATAAGAGAACTTGAAAGCCTTTCTTCAACTGACCCTCTCACTCCATGTCCCCACCATCCTTGATCCTAGAGTGGGTCACTGCCGTTTCTCTGAGCTCCTACAACAGAGACACTCAAGGTCAAGGTGGTGTTGAGACTCCCTAGGGATTTCTTATGGATGTTATTGATATTTTTGTTGTCATAACTTTATAAAACCCATGCTGTCTTCTGTGTCCTAGTTTCCCCATGGTTGATTTTAGGAGAAAGAGAAGAAGTCCAAACAAGCTTGATAATTTGACAAGAAACACCTTGCTGGACACCCTTAACTGCATGTCATCTGTTACCTCTGACCTGAGATGTCTAGATTCAAATTCACATTTCCTCTCAGATGTTCTCCTTTCATGTCACTAACACCATTGTTGACAATGTCATCATCCACATATCTGTGCTTGTCTTACCACCAGACATATAGGTCCCATCCACTGTAGGGAACTGACAGTTCTGCATCAAAGTGTTCTCCAGTTTTTCCTAGTTACTGTACTTATTCTGACTTCTCTTCCTTTCTCACCTGTGTATTTTAATGACCACCTTATCTGTTTTACTCTAATCAAGTTACCTCCAAATGCCGAAGTCTGTAATTTAGAGACCATTACATAGACGACACTATACAGAGTCCCTCCTGGACAGACTCCTTCACGTGGTATTCCAAGTCTATCATGTTCTGACTTTGGCCTTCTCCTTCATCTCCTAGAAATATGAATTCTAGCTGGTATATTTTACTTGTCAGTCTCTGTGCAGAGAGCCCTCAAGGTCCCCTCCTCCTTCTTTTGTGCTCTTCTCTTCTCTTTGGACGGTTAGTACTTTGCACTTGTTTTATTTTGTTGAAGGTTATGAACACCATCCTGTGTATGATTTCATTTAGGTTTCCCCCTGTTTTTTCCTATTTCCTATCTCAGTCATTGAAATTTCTCAAGGCTCAACTCAGATGTAGCTCTCCTATAGTACTTATTATAGTCCTCACTTATTTTTTATATGAGGATATAATTTTAAATAAACAATGATTTCAGCAGGGACTTAGGGACATGATCTTTTGTGGACTTCTATTACAAAATAATTCCCTTCAATGGCCCTAATGCTTTTCTTCTTCACTAACTGAAATTGTAGCCACGGTTACATTAGGTTTTGTAATTCTGGGAAGAAGGTTTGTGGTACAATGAAACAGACTTGGGTTCTAATACTGGATGTGCCTCTAGAGAGCTGTGTGGCCATTGTCAGTAGTCTCCCTTCTCTGGGCCTCACTGTACTCTATTGCAAAATGAGGTGATTAGATTCCTATTCTCTATGGGCTCATTAAGTTCTAATGTTATATTTGATTAGTGTAAGCCCTTTTGGGACAGAGGCAGTCTTGTGCACTCCTGTATATAGAAACTGTCCAATGAATGTCTCTTGAACTGAATTAGCTTTGTGATAAAATTCTGGCCTCAAATTTGTGCAATACTTTTGTATCCACATACACCTAATCTCAGTAAAGCTGTTTAGCATTGATGGGTCATATTATCTTGGTAATAACTTCAGTTCTTGTCACCTATTATTGCATCAGCCTGGCTACAGCTCCATGAGTGCCTGCCCCCACATCTGCCCACAAAGTGAGCATAAAACCTTGCATTCTTGGTAATCCCCATAAGACAAAATGGTAAGAATTTTTGTTGATACCCTCAGACTATGCAGTTCATTTAGATCAAAATTATTCAAACATCTCATTCATATTGTATCAGCTATGAGTAGAGCACTACAGAAGATGTCACTGAGCTTAAAAAGACCAATATAGCATGATCATCTGTAAGGAGTTTGTAATTAACCTAGGAGAGTCAGATATGGATGACATTGAAATAGACATATGGTAATGCAGGATAGTAAGTTAGTACAAGAATGAGTTCAGAGGAAGGAGATAGAGTTTCAAGGAACAGTGGTCAGCAAGAACTTCATAGGTGATGTGAGTTTCAATCTAGACCTTGGAGCAAATGGTTAGGAATTTATAGTCAGGAAAAGAGCCTGAGCAATGCCACCTGAGGGTAGAGCTGCAAGCCTCTACAAGGGAGCAGTACACAGTGTGGGGACTCATGGAGGGCAGGTGAGACTAACCAGTCAGGAGGCAGCAAAGGTGCACCTGAGCTATAACACCTGCCAGGTAAGGATGGAATCAAATACATGGTGACCTGGAGCTCAGAAAAACAGAAAGCAAAAAGGAGTGCTTCAGGGTGATGATTTTGGAGGCTACTGTCAAGGTTAAAAATCTGATTCTACCACTCCTGAATGTGTGAATCGGATAAATTAGGTGACCACATGGACTTCAGTCTTCTCGTCTCTGACATAAAGATGGTGATAATAGAAGTGACCTCACAGGATGTGAGAGGTGTGTGAGAACTAACCCAACCAAGTCAAAGAGATTACCTCCTGACACAGAGTAGTCACTGAATAAGTTTGGCTAGCCATAGATAAAAGTGATCAGACCGAGAGAGAGGAGGATGGGATGTGCTTGGACACCCATCTTAAGAAGAAAACAGTTTGGGTGCTTAAGTTCAGTGGGGAGTCTGTGGCATAGTCGTAGGTTGGGGCTCACAGAACAAACATAAGAAATCATGCTTCAGTCGGCAAGAGCCCCCTTTTGAATCCCTCCTCCTTTTCTTGATTATGAAATGACAGGCATCCTGGGCTGGCTCCTTGAGTGGTGCCTGAAAGGTAAGATTCAGAATTCAGGGCTGGTGCTGATGGCTTCAAGCAGGGATGCCTGCTGCATGAGAGGATTACAAGTTAAGGAATATAAGTCAGTCACAGCGTGACATTCCTTGATGGCCATTGACAAGCCACTGTGGTGTGGGATGGTTCCCAGTACCTGTCTCACTGGGAGTATGGGAATTGGTTGGGGCCCAAATGGGTGAGTACCACTCAGCAGCTTGAGCTGTGGTGGGGTTGATGCTACTACACCTTATCTGAGTCATGTAGGATATATGTGACTAACTTATTAGTCACAAGCCAGCAGTCATGCTGCCTCCTTACTTCTGAACTCCCTGTGAAACACTCCTGGGCCTGCTGTGCACACACCAAAGTCTATACAGTGGGAACTAGGCTGGGACTGTATTTCTCATAATAATGAATACACATCGACAGCGGAAAGTCCCGGGTTGATAATTTACCTGGCTTAACTCCCTCTTTTACCTGCTTTGGTCGTGACTCAGGCTGAGGTAGTTGATGAGTCCACCTAAGAACCCTCCTTATGTTTGGCGAAGTGAGTGGACCAATCCTGGTGCTCTAAAGGGAACTGGCATTTCTTGTAGTGGCCCTGAATGGTCACTGTGAAGGAGAATCACCTGGGAGTGCTTGTTGACACTGTGACCTGTACCATGATCCAATTTTCCAATTCAGAGGGTCTGGGGTGGAGCTCAGGCATGTACACCTATTACATTCACATCATGCAGTTCAGAAATAGGTAGTCATGTGCCATCTGAGGGATACTGATATACTGAGCACTTGCTATAGGCCAAACCCTATGCTAAACTCCAAATAAATTATTTTATTTAATCCTTATGCATCCTTTAAGATGCACACTGTTGTTATCTCTATTTTACAGATTGGAAAAAAAAAGAAAGCAACAAAGCAGCTCTGAGGCTTAGGTAGATTAAGCAATTTGCCCAAGATAACAGTGCTACAAGGTGATGGCCTAGGATCAGTTTAGCCCTACCTCCTTTGGTGCCACCGCCCAGGGGGGAGTCTATTAGATAGCAGGGAACAAAGTTAAAAAATGAAAAATGGTTATAGCATCAGCTTTCAAGGAATTCAAAGCCTAATATTGGAGACAGGCAGAAGCAAATGCTAAATGAGGAAACATGTAATTGAAATGTCAAAATAGTATATCAAATAGAAACAGGGGGCAGAAATTATTTTTTCAGTTTGTCTATAGTTCAGGTTCATCCTGATGGCCTTTGGAGGAGGTAGATCCTATACTCCAATTATAGGTCTGTCATTTGTCTTATGTAACTCATGGAAGAAAGGCAGCTTGAGAGAAACCAGTCAATTTACAATACACCATGAATCCTTAAGCATTGCCAACAGGATGTTTGCTCAGGATAGCCAGTCTACCCTGGGCTGTTCCCTCGCCATGTGGCATCGTGGACCAATGAGAACAGGGAGACACTGTGTTTGCCAGTTCAAGCTAGAAGGCCCTCCATCAAGTCACTGTGGTACCTCATTCAAACTTTTTCCTCTCTCACACAGACCCTGCAACTTCTCTCTGAAGGAAGAAGGGTTGGGGAAAGAGATGGCGGTGGGGTGGGAGGCGGGCGCAGCAGATGCTATTGGCTACACCCTCTTGCTTTTCCCAGCTTCTCAAAGCCCAGGTTGATCTCTAGGTGGATTGGAGACTCTGTCCTTTTGCCCCAATGCATCCCATCTTAAGCAGATTTGCCCCTTTTCCAATAAAGGCAAACCAAAATTAAATCTATAATTATCATTACTAATTCCACTTAATTAGTCACAAGCCAGCAGCCAAATTGGCTTTCTCATAATTATCTGATAAGCAGTAAGCACATCTCATAGATTATAATTAACACTACTTAATTAAAATCTAATATACATACACCCTTTCCTCAAAATACATCTAATTGGGTTCATAACAGCAGAAGATAAAAATTCCTCTTTGCTTACCCCTCCATAAGGATTTCAAACACCCAATTTCTTTTCTTTCTGTCCCCTGAGGGATCTGAAGGTGCACTACAGATACGTTTGCTGAGTTGTTATTTCAAAAACTTAAACGCTGCCCCCCTATACGCACCCAGGGGGACTGAGGAAAGTCTCTTTTCTTTCCTGTCTCTTGAAGTGTCTTCCCTGCACTAAGAAATGTCTGGTCCACAGTGGCCACAGAGCTGAATCAAACTTCACACCAGGGAAATCTCAGCTCCCAACATAGATTTCTTTATGTTTGTCTTACTGTGGATAGTGTTGAAAAGTTCCTATCCACCTCTAACCTGGGGGGGGGGGGGCGCAGAATCCCTATCAAACTTCCACCAAAAATCCTAGCAAAATTTCTGAAAATGAGTGGGATTCAAAGCTTTTTTGAAGTTGTAAATGGCTGTGATCTGTATTTTTCACCCACTTCCATCTCCGGCGAGGCTGAGGATCACAGTGTCTGATGTTCTATTCCCGTGGGGGTCCTAGCTGGGATTAGAAGGCAGAGCATTCAGCATCTTGAAAGGGAAAAGACTCTATTCTTCCTGAGATTGCTAGTCACCCATTCCTCAGAGATGAGTTCAGAGAACAGGTTAAAGAGCACCAAAGATGGTTGTTATTTCATGTCTTTATGAGTTAGTACTATATACCAACCAGGAGGCAAAGAGCCATGGCCACTCTTCATGTGCAGAAAGCAGAAAAGGGAAAAGAGAGAAAAGAGGGGAAGAACAACTGGAGAGAAAAGGGACAAAACTTTGTCCAACAGAGACAGCCCTTTGATTGGCACAGTGGCCGTGCTGCGCTTGTCATTGACGTTTCATTTGCAAACCATAGGGAGATTGATGCATGATGATGCTGTGTATCTCCTGGGGATTTTCTGCCACTTGTATCTTATTTGTCTCACCCCACTTAGAGCTTACTTTAGAGCCAGGAAATGGAAGGAAATCAATAAATAGTTTCTGTATTGATACGTAGATGGTAGATCATTTTATACTCATTTTTCGGAATACAGAGCAACACCTAGGAGAGTCAGCTGAAGGGTGGCAATTGCAGAAGTACTAGATAGAGCCAGCTACCCTTCTAGGTACTTCTCCTTGGTCACTTTTCTAAATGACACTCATGCTATTAATCATTACAGTGCAAATTCTGCCCTCCCTATTAACTTGTATGTTTCATGAAGGTAAGTCCTGGAGTTACTCGTTCATAGGTTTTCCCTGCCATCTCCACAGAGTCTAATAGGTACTCAGTACATATTCCTGTTAATAAATTAATCAATGTCTTGTCAATTCCTTTCTACTGAAGGAAAAAAAAGGCAAATTCACTACCAATTATTGCTGCACAGGGCAAGGATTTGAAATCTGAACTGTGAGATTGATCACATATTCATTGCTGCTAAATTTCTCCTGTGAGGTCCATTTTGGATCAGGAAAAACTAACCACCTAACAATAATCAGAGGGGGAAAGTCTGTTTATAACTTGGTATTTGAATCTATCCATCTACCCACCCCCTTCTTTCCCCAGTCAAAACATTGACCAGTGAATTGATTGTTAGCAATTCAACTGTCTTTGGGAGAGTAATTAGATGTTGAGCCATCCACCTACTTACAGCCCACCAACAAGGTAGCTATGAATGCCTTGAAGGATGATCTTGTAGGATGAAAATTACCTTAATGGTTTTTGGCCCAAATGCCATTTCTCTCCTTGCACCTTGGGTTCCTGTTTACTTTGCCAGGTCAGTTGGGTGGTGACAGCTGTGTGAGTACAGGGAGACCTCTGTTGCTGCCAGGGTTTTGCTGGTGGCCCTTAGAAGCTTTTGAAGCCTTTGTCTTTCATCCTCTTTCCAATCCCAGGGAGCCTCCAAATGAACACAGCTTGCTACTTACCACCCATGGCCCCTGGGAGTGCTCTGCAGCCAGCCTCCCTCTCTCATCCTTTCCACTGACCCGGCAAGAGCTTTTTTAAAAAATTTCAGTATCTTGGCGGAAAGCATTTTCATCCTGTAGGAATGATCTCAGGGGAGACTCTCCGTTTATCCTGTTCTTTGACTGACGCTGCCTTGGCCACCTAATCCCCCACCCACGCTGGGCTTTCTGTAATACACTGGGTTTGAATAAATTATATTCTCAAAGGTTAAGACTGGATTTAGCAGTCAACTGTCCTGCTGATGTCTCTGTTATTTTCTGAACCCAAGAGAAAGTGTGAGGGCTGGCGGGCATATTATGAAAGGAAGAGATCTCTTCTGCAGGGCCATCATGGGCAAGGATCTTTCTTTTGCAAAGAATTGAATTCTGTCTTCTCCTACAAGTCACAGCCATGGGACAGATAGAACTCTTTTCGTCTGGTGCTCCTTTTTCTGGAAGTTCATGGACGTGGGTGGCCACTGTGATTTTGCCTGTCAGCCTCTACTAGGTCATGCACAAGGGGAAAAGTACAGGGAGAAACAAGATGGAGAATGGCAGGAGGAGAAAAATACAAAAGAGGAAGAGGAGTAAACAGCTGTTTGTTACACATGTATTTGCATCTTATTTGGCTTGTAATATTTATCTTCCTTTGGTTGTGCTACTAAGTGGCAAAAAGGAGGGAAAAAAAACACAGGCAGGCTCACACACACACACATGCACACACAACTAAAAACAAACACTTCCAAAACATCTAGTTGTATAGCAATAATATTATTAAATAACTACAATATCTGCCAACATATTCTTGGTGCAGCATCAGGGTAGGGAAGGGCTACCAGAGCACAAGGCTGTGGGGTAAAAGTGGCTTGTCCCAGGCATCGTCTGAGACTTGTTGGTAGTCTCAGGAGACACTTGTGCAACCTAGCAGGCTGGAGTTCCTTGAGAGGAGCATTGTCTCTCTTGTGCTTGCAAGTACTTCCAGAATTCCTTAGCATTTTTTCTCTTTGACATCGTCTCTGAAGGAAGTGGGCTACTTGCTGTGCACACTCAAAGGCCAGCACATCCAAGATCCTCTAACTTCCTCTCCTGTATTGTCTCTTGCCCAATCCCTGCCATCTATCCTTTTGTGCAGAGACCTAGTCTTGAAATGCGTAAGTTAAGGCCAAGTCTCAGAGGGTAGTCCAGTGAACTGGGTCCCGGGCTGTTTACAACCTATTGGCTTTTTTACTTTGATGTCCTGAAAGGAATTCATGGTCGTGGGGATCTGTGATTGCTTGTGGAAGAATTTAGGCTGCACAGATAGAAAAATCTTTTAACCCTGGAATTCTCAAAAGTGTAATGAAGATTAAAAACTAAACATGAAGATCATTTCCTTTCACACTGGATCCCCATTTCTTCTGTCATCAAATACTATTAATTCAATGTCTCAAATATTCCCAGAGTTTCCTCCACTCCTCTTGCCACGGCCAGTATCCCAGTTTAGGTCCTCATAATCCTTGCCTTGTCCAGACCAGCATAGTCCAAACCCTGTGTGCTCATCACCATTTGGGAGTAGGTTGCCTTTGATGCCACGCTCATGGTGCCTCTCCCCTACTTGTCATCATCCTTTGAGGACTCCTGGAAGCATTCAGGAGAAAAATCTGAACTCCACAGCATAGTATTTGAGGCCTGGTCCCTACTCATCTCTGCAGCCTCTTATATGATCAGTCTCCCTACCCACCCATCCACTATCACTGATAAATAAGTAGATGGACTCCTGTAGCTCTCCATATGTTATATATGCTTCTCCCTCACTTTAGATTGTTCCTCCATACTTCTACCAACGCTTCTCATCTTTAGGGTTCTTGTTCTCCAGGAATAATTATTACCTTGTCCCATGCCCCTAACCTCAGTCTGGGTTTGAGATGCCTTCTCTATGCTTCCATAGCACCCTATGATTTCATTCATATTTAAACTTACTTCAAACCATGAGAGACTGTGGACTCTGAGAAACAAACTGGGAGTTTTGGAGGGGGAGTGGGGGGGTGAGCCTGGTGATGGGTATTAAGGAGGGCACTCGGTGTGGTGCATAAACAATAAATTTTGGAACCCTGGAAAAAAAACATAAAATTAAATTAAAAAAAAATAAACTTACTTCAGTGCAGGATACTTTTCTATTGCTGTTTTTTTTTTTTAATATATTAGACTATAGCATCATGGAGGATAGCCTTGTCTATTTAGAACAATGGCGGGTAAATAGTTGTTAATTAATAAAAGCTTTCTGAACTCATAAATAAATGGCATCTTTAGTTGCTCACTTTAGAAGGTAGAGATCTGATAAAAATGAGAGAAATGAATGACAGCCTGTGATTTCAAATCTGTGCTAAAAGAGTCTGTATTTTCTTATCTGGATGCTGCTCTTTTTCTAGGAGAGTGTGATATCCTTGGCTTGAACTACATACTGTATACTCTAGTTCAGGCAGGGACTGTAAAACTCAGAGCTTTCAAGAGATATTCAATCAGTGTTTAAATAAAGAATATCACTATTTGCTTATAATGGCAAGAAATTAATTTACTTATCAATAAAAATAGAAAAAAAAATAATTGAGAGCAAGTAGAACAGAAAACAGAATGTAAAAAAAGGGAGGGTCTTGATTGTACCAAAAAGATATTCTCCTTCTTTTCTTAACTACTCAATAACAGTTTTGCCTTGATCATTTCTAGCTCAGCTCATCTTCACCTACTTTAGTCCATTCCAATGACAAAGTTTGTATTTCTGTTAAAGGATGACTCTCTAAAATATTGTGCTAAATAAAGTGGACATTTGTTTTGTAAATTTGCACATCATCTCTTCCCTCTTCTGGTTGTCAGAAGGTCTTGGGAAGTGAGTCTTCCCACCAGTTCAATAGTTTGAATGCACTGTGTAGTTAATGTACTGCAACAAGCCTGGCTCTAGAGGTAGACCAGTGACCCAGGGTGGCCCTGGTCCCTTCTCTGAAATGACCCATTCAGAAATGGAGACCCTGGGCCCCAAGAAAATACAGATAGTCTCTTTCTATGGAAGAATGCCAATTAGTAGATATAGAAGGAATGATAGAATTATACTGTATCCATTTTATAATTAACAAAATAATTTAGACTAGTGTCATTGATAAATGATGATTCCCTCAGATATGCCCCCTGCAGAAAAATACCACCTAAGCAAACCCCAGAAGAATCCCCAGTGTGAAGTACAATTCTCCAGAATGTGATGGCCTCAAAACTACCATTAAAAGTGGCATTAGACTAACTAATGGCATGTATATATGTATAAACTTTTATCCATTAGTCTCGAGTACTTGTAAGACTAAACACTCTCTGAAAGGAGCCAGCACACCAGGGTATAATGGTTGGCTTATTCCAAGTCTGGGCCATGCAAAATTCAAAGTGATTCTAGAGTATCTTGTACCAGGAAACATTAAAGTACTCAAAAACTGATGGGAATGTGTTAGAAATACAGAGGAGATAACTTGAAGAGGGTCATAATGGATAAAATTTGGTAACATTTGAGCATCAGAAAGAAGAATAATAATAATTATGGATTAAAACAATATGATTGATGAAACAAAGAATCCCTGAGTCCAAAAAATCACTATAGAAAATACAGATAGTCTCTTTCTATGGAAGAATGCCAACTAGTAGATATAGAAGGAATGATAGAATTATACTGTATCCATTTTATAATTACCAAAATAATTTAGACAAGTGTCATTGATAAATGATGAAAACCACTGGGTGAAGTTATTGTAGCAGAATACTCACATAGTTTCAAAGTATCATACCGCAGATTATATATTAATTACAAAAGAAAATACGTGACACTTTGCAGTGGAGAAATCCGGAAGGTGCTGCTTCTCCAGCTGAATGTATCAGCATCATGGATAATGGGACAAACTGACATTCTGTGTCTCCTGATTTAATATAGTAAAAGGTCACAACATCACCTATGTAGTATTCTTAGCTAAAAATGTTTAACCTGAATCAAGTCATAAGAACACAATCATATAAATCTAAATTATGGGATAATCTACAAAAAATAACTGGCCCAACACCTTTAAAATGTCAGTATTATTATAAAAGATTTTTTAAAAATTAGTAGGAGATTGTTCTTGATTGAAAAAGGTTATGAAGATATATCAATTACTGCAATGCATGGTCTTGGAATTCTGGATCAAATGAAGGCAAAAAGCTATGTAAGACTTTATTGAGAGCATTGAAGATTAAATACAAGCGGTAGATCAGAAAATATTCTTGTATCACTGTTCACTTTTTTTGGAGAATTATTATGATGCTTTTAGAGGATACTTGCTACAGTATTTGGGGGTGAAGTTTAATCATGATGTCTGCAGTATACTTTCAGTGGTTGGTGGGGAACAGGGAGGGAGGATAGGGGCTTGGAGAAAGCAAGAACACATGATGAAATCAACAGTTGGTGAATCCGTGTGAAATATAAGGGAATCTTCATGGTAATATTATTTCAATTATTTCGTAGGCTTGAAATCTTTCAAAATAAAAAGTTGAGGGGGGAAAAGAAATAAACCTGGCCCAAACCAGTCCTGTGAAACTTCATTCTAAGGTTTGTGTGGAATGGTTGGGTACAAATCTGTACCTCCAATGACTTCCCTTTCTCCTTGACCCTCCTCTGATTTTGTTTTCCCTTGTTCTCTGTTGTTTTTTTTCAGTGACAAAATATGAAGTAAACTTGCTTACCAACTCTTATTTTCTCATCTCCCTCTAAGCACCTGACTCAGCAAGCCAACTTATAAAAAGGTTCAAATTATTTAAAACCATAGACAACTCTAAAGTCCACAAACCTAGTTAGCATCAAAATTTAAAGATAAGAATGAACAAATATTTTCATAGCAACTTTGATACCCCTGGAGAAACAGACACAATGGACTTTGTTTTCCATGGAGGACACCTCCTTATTCTCAGCTCTCCTTATATGGATTTTTTAAAGTTTGAAACTGGGTTAGGTTTCTGTGCTATTGTTCTCTGCTACTAACCCTCCTAAACCCCCTTTCCTGAAACAAGGTGAGAGGTTATCCATTAAAAGTAGGCCAAAGTCAAGATCCTAGAGGTTGTCTAGATAGTACTCATCTTCCCTGAGTATGTGATCCAAAGTCCTAGCTTCTGTGTGCTGGAATGGACCAAAGGGAGAGAGAGTCCCAGACACAGAGAAAGCACCACCTTTGGCCCTCAGCTAGCTGTGGGACATTTGTGTGGGAGGAAGTGGAGTGGGAGATGAGGATGGGTAGAGAGGGTGGGCAGGAAAGTGGTTGCAGGCAATGCTTCTGGTCCAGTAAGAGAGAGGATATTGCCAATTGCTTCAGGGTCTGCACACAGATATCTTTAGGCAATCTTAGGCTTTCATTTGCCAGAAACATTGGACAATTTGTACTCACAGATGAGAAAAAATTTTTCTTGCAGTAGGAAAGTAGGAAAAAGTTTTCCTTGCAGTAGGAAGACATATAATTGCCACTGGCTGTTTGTAGATGGATACAGGGGCACTATTTGGGGCTCTGCTAGCGGTCTCAGCATTAAAACTCAGCAGAATACCCGTGGAGCCAGAGTGACGCAGCCCTGAAATGGTTCCTTACCCCCAAAAAACGGTGGTAGGCAGAACAGTGTGTCAAGGCTGTGGCTCAAGGCCCGAGATTGGAATGTAATGCACCTGGGTCACATCATTATGACAGGAAGAGCAACATGGTTCATGGTAGAGAAAGAACCTGTTATCCAACTTCGCCTAGGAGGCAATGATTCTTTAAGCTGTTGTTCCCAAAATATTGTCAGGGCTATTTTGTGTCTGACTCAGGCCGTCTGAGTAGCGTTGCTTTTTCCATAAGTCATGGTCCATCACCTCTTGTTTCTTTGTAATCGTGAGAATGATGTGTTTCTGTTGGAAAGGCCATCTTGCCATTCAAAGTTTTACCAAGGAAAGTGTTGGCCTAGCTTGTGGTATTTGCAGAGGATTTAAGGATTAGTGCTAAGTGTTGTGTGTAGAAAAGAAAAGCAACTCTGAAACAAAGTGTGTTAAAAGGGTTCACTTGTCTTTTTGCCAAAGTAAAAAAAAAATCAAATGTAACTTTCCATTCTCACTTCCATCCTAATGCAGAAACCATCTTCTCGATTTGCTGCTGGAGCTTCCTCTGTCAACATCTCCCTACTCCAGCACACCTTCCACATCTGTATCTATGTTCCTAAAATAAAATATTTGATCTCAGTCCATCTTTAAGGGCACCCAAGACCTCTTTCCATTTTACTACTTCAACTCTCCTTTCGAGATCTTTCTGGTGGAAACTTTCTGTTTCAGCTCCCATACCATATAAAATACACTAGGATGCTCTCTCACTCATTCCATTTTCTCTCTTTTTCTCAAAATCAGATGTTTCAAAATTCAAAAGGCAGAGAAGGAATATGAAATAACTGTGAATTGTCCTTCTTCCTTTCCTGTGCCCCAGCTAACCAATTCCTTTTTCTCAAGGCAGTCAAGGTCATGAGTTTCAAAAATCTCCTGTGCATATATAAGCTACTATCTTCTCTCTCTGTCTCTTTGTGTGTCTCTGTCTCTCTCTTACACACACAGATAGTAGCATACAAGACACCCTGTTCTGTATGGCAATCTTTTATTTAAGAATATTTCTTGGACATCACTCCCTATCAGTATATCAAGAGTTTCTTCATTCTTTTTAACAAATCCTTTTGACTGCTTCTACATTTCATTCTTCTGTTTCTCTAAAATCCTTTTTCAAATTCTGATCTCAAGGCAATTTGTAGGGGAAGTGTTTCCTGTCCCCTCCAGCATCCAGTGTCTTTCACAATGCTAAGCCAAGAATTTGTTGGTTGGATGTTTTCTGAACTACTCATTCTCTGTATTCCTGGCTGTCTTTAATGTGCTAGGTCACAGCTTCCTGGTTAGACTGTGAAGTCCTTAAGGACAGGGACCGTGTCTTATCCTGCCATGTACCTCCTAACTACACTACCACATCTAACAGAGGGCCTTGGGCTTAGTAGGGATACAGTTAGTTTGTTGATTTGATAGACAACTCAAAGATCAGAATGTGCCAATTCTCTGCCTTGTCAGAGAGCCTGTGTCAGGGACCAGGTTTGTTTGCATTGATCCTGAATGATCTCAGCAGCCAAAAAAGCCTTCTTAAGCATCTTTGGGAATGCAAATGTGTGCTTGTCCTGAGCAAGGCATAAAGGGCATTTCCATGCTTGTTTTCCTTCAACAGTCAGTTGCTCATTCCATTTTTTTTCCTCCAAAAGTCAGCCAGTGGGGAGGGTCTGCCAAAGCACAAAGTGCAGAACAGAAAGATCAGCTCTTTTCGTTAGATGTATTTGGAGTCAAGCTCACTTCAAGATGACTGGCAGAAGCATGGCACTCTGTTACATCTCCACAAATCCCACTGCTGTTTGGGGCCGCAGAGACAAGGACAAGGTGGGATAGCACACTTTGCCGGCTTCCGCACCTGCCCGTATTCTAAGGATTTGTTGGGTGTCTGGGACCAGTTTCGTACACCTGCATCAATCACAGGGATGGGGAAAGCTATGTTTCTTTTCCACACTCTGGTCAGCTCCTCCCTCAGGAATTTCTTCACTATGAGATTGTCCCCAAATTAAGTAAATAATTTCACATCAGTCTAATTAGTTCTAATAGACTCATTAGTTCAGTCTTAGAGTTCATTCTCAAGGGAACAATGGTCAAAAGCTGTGAAGAGTGTTCCTTTTGTGAGAAAATCATGCTTTCTTTCAAGTTGAGAATCCAAACTTGACTTCTGGGACTTTAAAAAAAAATGTCCATTTTTTTGAATGTCTAGAGTCTCAGTCCAGAAGCATAGAGTCAGCATGCTCGGGGGAAGGTTCCCTTGATGTTGCTGTTCTGGGATTATGGGACTGACAGACTAAATCATCTTGTAATGTCAAAAAGCTCATTATAGTTAATTTAGGAAAACTAAGCACACACAAATAAAAAGATAACTAATATAAAGCAGTAAGGTCTGAGTGTCACAGGCAGGAAGTATTTTAATTGTTTGGAGGTGGGGTAGAAAATTATGCACTGAGATGATTCAAGAAATGTTTTTCTGGGGTGCAGGACTTGGAAGACCCCTACAGAATGAGTAGGACTTTATGAAAGAAGAAAGGAGGAAGGAACATGTGTGCAAGGCAAAACCCATGAAAGCCAGAGATTTTATTACAGAACAATGGGAGCAGTCTAGCTGTAGGGGAATCTTTGTGTTGGGGATTAGGGCATTGACAAGCTTTTAAAGGCAGTTGGGTTCAGAGTGAGGAGCATGGAGGTCAAATTTAGAATTATGGATTCTTCCTGAAATCAGGGAAGTACTTCTGAAGGGTTTGTTGTGAAGTGGCAAGATATTGGAAGCAACTGTTCAGGAAGCAGAGAGGTGACAATGTGCAGAATGAACTGAAGTGGACTGAGGCCGGGGCAGGATGAAGCTAGAAAGAACAAGTGAGTTAAGAGAAGGGAGTTGAGGGAAATTGGAAGGGGAGATGAACCATGAGAGACTATGGACTCTGAAAAACAACCTGAGGGGTTTTGAAGGGGCGGAGGGTGGGAGGTTAGGGGAGGCAGGTGGTGGGTATTAAGGAGGGCACATATTGCATGGAGCATGGGTGTGGTGCAAAAACAATGAATACTGTTACGCTGAAAAGAAATTTAAAAAAAAAAAAGGCATTGGTATTACTATTTCAGGTGATTTGTCAACAATCCAGAGGAGATATTAAGATACTTTCTGAAGGAAATAGCACTTATTTGGTAATTCATATGTTTGTGTGAACAAGATGCTCGGAAACTTTACTGGGAAAGGAAATGCAGCCAGCCAAGCCTGGTGGACGCAGGGTGGGTCAGCACCCCTGGATCTGGGGCCTTCTGTTCTTGGGTATCCACTTTGGGTCTTGTCCTGTAGGAGGGCTCAGGATGCACCTTCTTAGTTATCAATAATTGCTGTTTTTCCATAATATCCTTGGATCTCCTGTGGAAAGTAGAGTTGCTGAACATATTATACTGATTATCCTCATCCTTTCCTTCATCCTAAAGGAGGGGATACAGATAACTTCAAAAGTTAGAAAAGTTGACTGGAGAGGAATGAACAGAACATTATTGCGATATTCTCATGAATGCTTGTTAAAAAGCCTTTTTCTCCTGGACATCTCAGTGGAACGCATTATCTCTCCGGGCCATGGTGCCTGGAAGGGCTATAGGCCAAACATGATTTTGCATTCTAATCCCATTTGCTCTGGATGTTTTCTCCAGGGGTGTACTGTCACTTTTAATTCTGGTTCTGAGGGTCCATCAGAAGCAGTCCTCCAGCTCTGGGTAGACCTAGACCCTGCAGCCAACATTGCCACAGGCTAAATTCTAGAAGGTTCAGGAGGCTCTGTTCCTGCCTCATAGCAACAGCAGGAGCCCATGCCTCCTGTTCCAGGCGGCACGGTTCCCATGTCACATGTCTAGGAAGGTCTGATTGTTCTGGGGACTGAGGGAGAATGTCTTCAGTTGTCTTCTTCCCAGCCCTTAGCCTCCACTGTGTGCAAGCAGGATCTGTTTTCCTCCTATGGGAAAGGAATCATGAGGCAGAAGTCAGGGAACCCTTCAGCTGTCACACAGGGGAGGTGTTTGGCGAGCACGGGGCTGTGGTTTGACGCTCCCACAGGGCCGTGGAGAGGGTGGCATAAGAGCATGTTGTCTTAACGGCCACCAGTGAAAGGTGAGGGAAACCCCTTGGGTTTTGAAATTTGCTTCAAAACTTCTACTTCTTTTCAAACTACAATGCCAACATTTGCATCCATCTAGTGCGAGTGCTTAGCGTATGCCGGGCACCAGCCCTCTTGCGTGGGATGTTTGTCGTCCTGCTGTAGGGATGAGGACATCATAGCATTGGCAGGTCAAGTTGCCAAATGCAGCAGCCCTAAGTGGCTGAAGGGGAGGAGGCTGTAGATCTATTTACAAATAATCTGTTACTGCGTAAACAGAGTGTCTGCTCTTTCCTCACCTGCACACTGCCTCTCAAGGTTCAGGCACTAGATTGATTTAGTGCATTGAATTTGCTGTTGTCTTTGTTCAGCCTGGGGAGGGAGCACAGATCAACTGGTCAGGGAAGTAGGGCACCTTGCTTTGATAACTTAGCAGAAAATGGCTGGGAAGTCAGAGACCTTGGCTTACCCACCAGACGTTTGGGACACACGGCACTAGGCAGAGTACTTAACTTTTCCTTGCTTTGATGAAATGAAAATTACCTCTTGACCTATAGGTGTGTGGCAAATATTGATAAAAAAAACTGTCCTGAAGCACTTGCCATGGGGAGAAGGGGAGCACTCAATAACCCTTAGTTCCCTCTCTGGTCTTTTTCTTTTATTTTTTGAGGGTTCTCTTCCCCTTTTTATTTAATTAATTAATTAATTAATTTTTTAAAAAGATTTGTTTTATTTATTTGACAGATAGAGATCACAAGTAGGCAGAGAGGCAGGCAGAGAGAGAGAAAGAGAGAGAGAGGAGGAAGCAGGCTCCCTGCTGAGCAGAGAGCCTGATGTGGGGCTCGATCCCAGGTCCTGGGATCTTGACCCCAGCCAAAAGCAGGGGGCTTTACCCCCTGAGCCACCCAGGCACCCTTTTTAAAAGTAGTATTAATCTGATGTTTGGGCTGCTGTGGATGTTCAATACATAATTCCAAAGTAATCAATAAGTATAAACAGATATATGTAATTTTATTCAACTTGCTTGAAAACTTTTTTTGAGGCTTCCCAGACAGGCTGTCCACAGGAGTAGAGGAAGTGCTTTGTAAAATCAGGCGTAAACAACCTTAGGTGGTTAAGAAATGCATGAACTCTTCCATTCATATCATGAACTTTATCAGATTTTACACTTGAAAAGGAAGAACGAAGATGAAACTGTAAGCTCTCAAAGAGCAGGGATCTTGTGTATGTTTTGCCCAGTGTTGGGCTTGGCAATGCAGTGGCTGGAGACATTGTCTTCCGAGCACTGGGAACAACCTTTTAGCAACCCCAGTGCCCTTAGACTTCATTAGGAGTAGCAGTAGGTTAATTCCCAATGCAAATTTCAAAGCTTCCTCAAATGAATATTTTGGGAAGGGGGAAAAAAACAGTAGTTGACTTTTTTTTGAATGCAAACTAAATATAAATACCTGCTTTAAAAAATTTAATAGAGAATAAGACGGAAGTATTTAAAGCAGTGAGTTTCCATTTTCTTTTGTAGGCTGTAGGGGATGAAATGCTCCTTTGGGAGTCTTGATACCATCTGTCTTTTCTGTTAGACATCAGCTAGAATACTCCATCTTTTTCTCCCTTCTTCCTGTTTCCACCTTCTTGTTACCCAAGTTAGTGAATCTGAAGTATTAGTGCATTACGACTGAAATTCATCTAAGTTTACAACTATGTATGAAAATGTATGTTTTTGTCTATTTTCTGAAGTGAAAAGAAATGTGGTTGGTATTTGTGCTACAAGGATGAGTTAGAATTCCTTGGCCTGATATTGAATGCTGTCATAGTTTAATTGGAAAGTATCTTGTTGCCTTTATTCCCCACTCTTCCCCAGAATGGTCCTTTATTTCCACAGAACAGGTTTCCTTTTCTCCTCATCTTATGCCTCCACTGGCCTCCTGGTTATAAATCCTACTCACTTGCTAAGGTCCTGGTCCAAATTCTGTTTTTTTCCAGAATGGATCAACATAACTACAAAGACCTCACCTTCCTTGAATGCAAATTTAACCTGTAGCAATTGTTACTTACCCTGAACGGTCTTGTGACTTCTCTCATATTTTGGTCTCAGATTACACTGTTGCTTAACCTTCCAAGTATTTGGCTTGTTTTCTAGCAGATCTCTCTCTCAGAACTCATCATTCCCCCACTCCTTCCAACATACAAAGCAGAATGCTTTCCATCGCAAAAATGTGATGCTATATAGTTTTTGATCCCCTATAATGGTGTCATTATTGTAGGTGAATGGGAATCGGGGATGGGGTGCTGCAGGGTTACCTGACTTTTTTCTCTGAGATGCAGTGATTGATCAAGTAATACGTTAAGTTATGGTTCAGACACACCAAGTTTAAAGTTAAATCTGCTGATCAGATTAATTTAAGCAAACACTTTATTTTACAAGGCACTATAGATAAACAATTGCCTGAGACACATTTTTAGCTTCTTGAAATACTTATATTGAACTCAGGGAATAGCTGTGCACATTAATAACCAGCAGGACAAAAACGTGAATATGACAGAGTGATGACTGCCATATACTGGGTTCCACTACATACACTTCATGGACTATCGCCTTCATCCTCCCAGTATCCCTGTGAGACTCATGATATTATTATGTCCCCTTTTTCAGTGGAGGAAACTGAAGTTATAGGAGGCTCATCATCTGCTCAAGGTCGACCAAAAAATGGAGGAACTGGGATTTGAGCTTTCATCTGATTCCAGAGCCCAGATTCCGAATGACCAAATTTACTCCCTCTCAGATATGCTGTCACAGACTTCTGATATTATAAAATACATGTGCTTATTGACTCAATGAACTGAATGCCACAAAACAGAAAGCTTACTATGACTCCAGGGCATCATAGTTGATGCTCAGACATTGAGAAAGTATTTGTTGGGCAAATGGACTAAAAATCTTCTGCACATATGGTAGGAGGCAGAATAAAGGTGTCCCAAGGATGTCCAAATCCAGATCACCAGAACCTGTGAATAGGTTACCTCACACAGCAAAAAGGACTTTAAAATGTGATTAAGTTAAGGATCATGAGATGGGGAGATCATTCTTATTGACTTGGGGAGACCTAGTGTAATTACAAGGGTCCTTATGTGAGAGAGGCAAGAAGGTCAAAGTCAGTAGTAGAGGATGCAAGGACAGAAGCAAGAGCTTGGAGGTATCTGAGGGACAGGCCATGAATTTAGGAATGCAGGCAGCCTCTGGAAACTAGAAAACACAAGGAAACAGTCTCTCCTGTAGTCTCCAAAAGAAATTAAGTTCTGCCGACACTTTAATTTTGTGTGCCTGTCGTCCTGAACCGTAAGGAATAAATGTATGTTGTTTAAGCCACCATGTTTGTGGTAATTTGTTACAGCAGCCATAGGAAGCTAATACACATATCCTCCTCTTTATTCTGGCCTGTAGTCCGTCTTGCCGCTCGTCTGCGCTGCACCATCCCAGCAGCAGCCTCTAGAGTTGTAACACTATGGGAGAGGGAGTAGGTCTGAGTCCTGCTGAGGTCACGGGCTGAGATCAAGGCTTATCCTCATCTCATTCCTCTCATTCAGCCAAATGCCAAGTCCCTCTAAATGTCTCCAATGTGCTAATCTCCATCCCTAAACTACCATCTTAGTTTATGCCAGTTTTATCTCTTAACTTAGATTTCCGGAAAACATCCTAACGGAACTCCCTGTCCCCAGACTTCCTGGGAAAATCTGTTCTCTACTTGTATCACCCTCTGCCACACTGACATTTTCTCAGTTTCACACAGACCTCCTGCTCTTGGGCCTTTCGTTCCACAGGCTGTCTTTCATGACATAATTGCCTTGACTCATTGCTCCCCGACTTCCAAAGATTCCAACTCTTTCCCCATGGTTTAGGGTTTAATTTAATTACCACTTTTAAGAGGACGCCTTCTCCAAATCCCTCCACATCAAGTTAGGGTCCTTTACCACATAGTCCCTTGGCACCCCACATTATCATTTTACACCCATTATGTTTTCTTATAGTTGATTATTTCTTACCTATTTTTGTTTGACTGTTAACTCTGTCTTGCTTACCATTGTAATCCACATATTAGGAAATTGCCTGATACCCACTAAATATTTGTTTAAAGAAAGCATAAATACATGCATAGGGGAACAGATATAACTACTTCAAAACAATAACTGAGAAGTGGGAAAGTTGAAGGTAGATGCCTTTCAATAGTTTGAATACTGGGTTTTACATGATTCTAGGAATAACAGAGGAGTTTCAGGTGTTCAAGAAGGTGGAGGATATGAGTTGACTCAGGCAACTGAACCTGCAGTTTGAGCACGGGATGGATTGGAGTTAGGAATTCCTCGTAGCAAGTTGTCTAGTCAGGAGGCTGCACCATGGTGTTAAAAGCAGGAATGGAACCATGGGATAGGTATGATTTCAAGGAGAAAAAAGAACTAATCGAACTGAAAGACAGGTAGAATGTAGAGGTGTTGAGAAAGACATGGCCCAGTTCTACTGCCAACAACCAGCCCATCTTGTGGGAAGACTTTTTTGGATGCTTAGATTCTCCTGTATCTTTTTGTGTAATTTCTGTGTTTTCTTGCAGTCCGTATAGCTGATGATTAATTTTTCTTTCTTTTCTTGGAGGATAAAGAACCAACATCTAAAATACTTCTTTGCCCAACTAACCCCATCCACTAAATTCTGAGTACTCCATAGTATGGTACTCAATTCCTCAACTTATTTAACATGTTTATTGAGAATTCAGCATAGGCCTGAATTCAGGCCCATGCCCTGTCCAGAGGTATCTGTAAAGCTTTACTTTAAAAATTATTTAAGTAAGTGGTATTTTTAATACTATTCAATGTTGTAGAGTTCTTACACTGTTGGTAGGAGTAGAAGTAGTAAATCACTTCGGAAGTATAAGTATGAAAATGTTTCAAAATAATGCTCTAAATTTTTTAAAAAATATTTTATTTATTTGACACACACACACACACACACACACACACACACACACACAGATCACAAGCAGGCAGAGAGGCAGGCGGGGGCGGTGCAGTGGGCCCGGGGAAGCAGGCTTCCCACTGAGATGAGAGCCCAATGCAGGTTTTGATCCCAGGACCCTGAGATCATGACCTGAGCCGAAGGCAGAAGCTTAACTCACTGAGCCACCCAGGCACCCCTGCTTTAAATTTTTTTAAACCATTTCTATTCTGGTAAATAATACATAACATAAAACTGATCATTATAGCCATTTTTAAATATATAGTTCAGTAGCATTAAGTACATTTACATTGTTGTACAACCGTCACCACCATCCATCTTAAGATACGACATTTTGCTAATCCATTTAGCTTCTTATGGACACTGGGATTGCTTCTACATTCCAGCTATTGTGACTAATACTCTTTGAACATGGGTGTATATACAACTGTTCATGCCTTGCTTTCACTTCTTCTGGGTATATACCCAGAGTGAAATTGCCAGACCTCATATAATTTCTTTGTTTAATTGTTTGAGGAATCACCATAGTGTTTTCCACAGTAGCTGTACAATTTTAACACTTCCTCCAGCAATGGATAAGAAGTCCAGTTTTTCACGGAGGACATGGGGAGATAGAGAGGAGAAGGGAGTTGAGGGAAATGAACCATGAGAGACTATGGACTCTGAAAAACAATCTGAGGGTTTGAAGGGGTGAGGGGTGGGAGGTTGGGTGAGCCTGGTGGTGGGTATTATGGAGAGCACGTATTGCATGGAACACTGGGTGTGGTGCATAAGCAATGAATTCTGGTACACTGAAAAGAAATTTAAAAAATTAAATATTAAAAAAAAGAAGTCCACTTATTCTACATCCTCACCATTGCTTCTTATTTTCTGTTTCTTTCATTATAGCCATTTTAATGGATTTGAAATGATATTTCAATGTAGTTTTGATTTGCATTTCCTTAATGACTAGAGATGTTGGGCATCTTTTCATGTGCTTATTGGCCATTTGCATATCTCCTTTGGAGAAATATCTAGTTGAGTCATTTGCCCATTTTTAAAATTGGGCTATCTGGGGGGTGCCTAGGTAGCTCCTGATTTCAGCTCAGGTCATCATCTCAGCATTATGAAATCCAGCACCACATCAGGCTCAGCACTGGGTGTGGAGCCTGCTTGAGATTCTCTATCTCCTCCTCCTGCCTCCCTCCCTGACTCATGTTCCCTCTTCTTCCCTCTCAAAAAAAAAAAAAAAATAAAAATAAAAAAAAATTGGGTTACCTGTTGAGTTGTAAGGATTTTTTAATGTAATCTAGATATTAGTCCATTATCAGATATATGATTTGCAAATATTTTTTCCCATTCTGTAAGTAACCTTTTCATTTTCTCAGTAGTGCTCTTTGATACATAAAAACGTTTTATTTGATAATGAAGCCCAACTTATTGTTTTCTGTTTGTTTTGTTTTTGTTTTATTGCTTATATGTTTGGCCCCAAATCCAAAAAAAAATTGCCAACTCCAACTTAATGAAGATTTTTCTCTATATTTTCTTCTCATAGTTTTATAGTTTTAGCTCTTATATTTAGATCTTTGATCTATTTTGAGTTAATTTTTGCAGATGGTGTAAGGTAAGCATCCAATTCTTTCTCTTTTTCTCTCTTTCTCTCTTTCTTTCTTTCTATCCTTCCTTCCATCTCTCTTTCTTTCTTTCCATGTGGATATCCACTTTTCTTAAACCATTTATCAAAATGCCCTTTGCCCATTGGCAACCTTCTTAAAAATCATTTGACAATATATGTGAGTATTTATTTCTGTACTCTCTATTCTGTGCAACTTGTCTGTATATCTAACTTTATGCCAGTACCACACTGTGTTGGTTTATTGTAGCTTTGTAGTAAGCTTAGATATCAGACGGTGTGAGACATCCACATTTATTCTTCTTTTTTCAAGATTCTTTTTTTCAAGGTTTAAGTTTCCATATGAATTTTAGTGTGGATTTATGTATTTCTACAGAAAAAGTCATTTTGATTTTGAAAGAAATTGTATTGAACCTGTAGACTGTTCAGGGCTTATCAATATCTTAACAATATTACATCTTCCAGTTCATGTATGTGGGATATTGTTCCATTAAATTGTGTCTTTAATTTCTCTCAGCAATATTTTGTAGTATCCAGTGTATAAGTCTTTTCTTCTTTGGTTAAGTTTATTCCTAAATATTTTATTCTTTTTAATACAATGGTATTAAAGTGGGGTTAATTTCTTCATTTCCATTTTGGATTAATCATTGTGAATATACAAAATTGCAAATAATTTGTACATGTTGATTTTGTGTCCTATAACACTGTTGAATTCATTTATTCTAATAGTGTTTGTAAGTGTGTTTAGGTGTGTGTGTAAAATCTTGAGTGTTTTTTACATGAAAGATGATGTCATCTGTGAAAACATAATTTTACTTCTTTTTAAATTTGATTGCCTTTTGTTTCTTTTTCTTTTCTAATTTGCTCTGACTGGTACTTTCAGTACTGTGTTGGATAAAAGTGGGGATCTTTGTGTTATTCTTGATTTTAGATGAAAAGTTTTCAGTTTTTTTCTCATGGAATATGACTTTAGCTCCCAGTTTCTCATAAATGGCCTTTCTTATGTTGGACTGGTTTCCTTCTAGTTTATTGAATATTTTTTATCAAGAAATGATGTTAAATTTTGCCATATGCTTTCTATGGATCAATTTAGATGATCATTGTGTTTTTTCCCCCTTGAATCTATTAATTGTGGTATACATCATTGATTGATTTGCACAAATTGACCTATGGTTGTATTCCAGGAATAAATCCTACTGTGTCATAGTGTAACAGGATGGTTAATATCCTGTTGGATTCTGTGTGCTGGTATCTTGTTGGTGATTTTTGCATCAATGTTAATAAGGGATATTATATTGACCAGTAGTTTCCTTTTCTTGTAGTGTCTTTGTCTGCCTTTGGTATCAGGGTAACACTGTCCATATAGAATAAGTTAGGAAGCATTTCATCCTTTTCTTTTCTTTCTTTCTTTCTTTTTTTTTTTTTTTTTGAAGAGATTGAGGAAGACTGGTGTTCATTTTTCTTTAAATGTTTGGGAAAATTACCAGTGAAGCCATCTGGCCCTAGGATTTTCTTTTTTGGGAGTTTTTTGATTACCGATTTAAACTCCTTCTAGTTATAGGTCTATTCAGATTTTCTATTTCTTCATGAATCTTGATAGGTTATATATTTTTAGAAATTTGTTCACTTCATGTAAACTATCTGATATGTTGGCATATTCTTGTGATTAATGCTCCCTTATGATCTTCTTTTATAAGATTTAATTTCCTTTTTGCTTTACTATATCTTTTGGTTTCAAATTTTATTAAAATAACTGTAAAATTGGTAATAATGTCCCCTCCTTCATTTCTTATTTCAGTTATTTGAGTCTTTTCTCTTTTTTTCTTAGTCAACCTGGCTAAAGGCTTGTTAATTTTGATCTTTTAGAAGAACTTTTAGAAATCCTTTGATTTCACTAATATTGCTACTGTTTTTTTCTATTTTATTTCTGTTATTATTTCTTTCTTTCTGCTACCTTTGGTATTGGTTTGGTCTTCTTTCTCTAGTTTCATCACTTCTAGATTAAGGTTGTTGATTTTAACTTAATGTTAGCTTTTATAGCAAGAGATTTCCCTCTTAATGTTGCTTTTGCTGCATCTCACAAGTTTTGTTCTTTGTGTTTTAATTTTAATTGGTCTCAAGGTATTTTATAATTTCATTATAATTTCTTTGTATTATTTCACTTTTGCATTTTTGTGAATTCTTTGGTTTTCCCTCTGCTGTTGATTTCTAGTTTTTTTTTTTTAATGTTGTGATTGGAAAAGATGCTATATGATTTCCATCTTTTAAAAATTTCTTAACACTTGTTTAGTGGCTTAACATACGACAATAATATGTGGTTTATCATAGAGAATGTTCCATGTTTGCTTGAGAAAAATTCGTTTTCTGATGTTGCTGAGTAGGGAATTTTATATATGTGTGTTAGGTCCAACTGGTCTATACTGTTGTTCAAGTCCTCTATTTTCTTATTGATCTCTGTTGAGTTTTTTTATCCATTGTTGAAAGATGGGTATTGAAATCTCCTCCTATTCTTATAGAGCTATTTCTCCCTTCAATTCTGTCAATGGTTGCTTCTTGTATTTTGGATGTCCAGTGCATGTATGTTTGTAATTGTTGCTTTTTTGTTTTGTTTTGTTGTATTTTATTTTTAAATTTTATGGTGGTAAGAATAGAACATATGATCTATCCTCTTACCAATGTAATTGTTTTATCTTTCTGGTGAATTGATCCATTTTATTATTATATAATATTCTTATTTGTCTCTTCTAAAATTTTTTTCACTTAAAGTTTGTTTTGTCTGATTTTAATATAGTCATCTCCACTCTCTTTTGGTTACTATTTGCATGCAATATCTTTTTCCATTCTTTCATTTTCAGCAAATGTATGTTCCTACATCCTAAGTGGGTCTTTTATAGGTAGCATATAATTAGATAATATTTTCTAATCCATTCCGCCAATCTATGTCTTTGGATTGGGAATTTAATTCATTTCCATTTAAAGTAATTACTTATACAAAACACTATTGTTATTTGCTTTCTGTATATTTTAGAGCTTTTTTTTCTTCATCCCCCTCATTATTTTTTCCATTGTGCTTATTTGAATCTTCTTTTATAGTGGCACATTTTGATTATATTCTCATTTCTTTTTGTTTATAGTCTATATATATTTTCCTTATGGTTGCCAAGAGGATTACATATAATATCCAAGAGTTATGAGAGTTACTCTTTTTTTATATTTTATTTTTTTATTTGAGAGAGAGTACAAAACGGGGGGTCAAAGGGAGAAGCAGACTCCCCACTAACATTTGGGGCTTGATTTAGGTCTTGATTTTGAGATTCCAGGATCATGACCTGAGCCAAAGGCAGACACTTAATGCCTGAGCAACCAAGGTGCCCTTGACAGTTATTCTTGAGGTTTTTGTTTTGTTTTGTTTTGTTTTAGGCAACACAGGCAAGAAAGTTTATTAAAGTGAAAAGTACAGTGTCCAAATATTAGAGCAGGCAGCTCAAGAAAGACAGAGTAGGCACCTGGGTGGCTCAGTCCTTTTGTCTGACTTTGGCTCAGGTCATGCCCTAGGTAGGGATTCCTGTTCAGCTGGAAGCCTGCTTCTCCCTCTCCCACACCCCCTGCTAGTGTTCCCTCTGTCATTGTCTTTCTCTGTCAAATAAATAAATAAAATCTTTAAAAAATAAAAAAAAGAGAGAGAGAAAGGAAAAGAAAGAGAGTGAGAGAGAGAGCCTTCACACCTGGGCTGCATTTCTATCTTTTATTGACAGTTGTTAACTATATGGCAGAATATTTATTAGTTGGAGTGGGAAGCAGGGTTTCCTGATTTTTCTTCCTAACTTGGTAACGGAGTTTCCTGTTGTTGCACCACCATCTTGGGCCTGTCTGGTGTGATCTGGCTTCTTGTGGAGTGCTGCCAGGACAGGACTCTGACCTTCCCCTAGTTGGCCATGACTTCCTCCTTGCCGGCTTCCAAGCATCCAGTTAGAGCCTCATTGCCTAATCTAACAAAAATGAATGGAAGGTAATGTGCATGGCTATTTTTTTTTTAATTCTTTTTGAAGGGAAACAATGACTGCATACATTTTTTTTCCAAAAAAATAATCACTGCTCATTTCTTTGGTCTAGATTTATAATTCTCCTTTAGGGCTGAGGAATTTTCAAATCTCAAAAGTGCTAGGATAATTTAAGTGAGAGTTATTCTTAAGTTGATACCAACTTAAGCTCAATTGCATACAAAAACTTTACTTTCTTATAGCTCTTCCTTTTCCCACTTTATGTTATTGATGTGTTAAATTACATCTTTATATATATTGTTTAAAAATAGATTTATAGTTTTTTTTTTGTTTTTACCTTTTAATCTTTATGAGATACTTAAAAGTGGAATTATAAACCAAAATTACAATGATACTGTTTTAAAATATTGTTCATGTCTTTACCTTACTGGAGAACTTTATATTTTCATATGATTTTGAGTTACTATTTAGTGTCCTTTCATTTCAACTTGAAAGACTCCCTTTAGAGTTTCTTCTGGGGCAACTGTAGTGATAATAAATTCTGTCTGCTATTGTGTATCTGTTAATGTCTTAATTTCTCTCTCATTTTGGAAACAGTTTGTTAAATATGTCATCCCATTTCCTCTGGCCTGAGAGGTTTCTGCTGAGAAATCTACTGATTTCTGTGTGGTTTCTTGTGGGCCATTTCTGCACCATGAGTCATTTTCTCTTCAAGAGTGTCTCTGTTTTATTGTCCTTTGATAGTTTGATTATAATGTGTCTTGGTATAGTCTTCTTTGAATTTTTCCTACTTGGATTTCTTTTTGTATTTGTATATCCATTATTTTCTTAATTTGGGGAATTTTTCAATCGTTATTAAAAAAAACCCTTCTCTCTCCCTTCTTCTTTTGTAAGTTCTATAATACATATATTGGTCCACTTGATGGTATCTCAGAAGTCTCTTCAGTTCTATTCACTTTTCTTCATTTTGTTTTCTTTTTTCACTTATCTGACTCTATAATTTTAAATAACCTGCCTTCAAGTTTATTGATTTTTTTTCTTCTATCTGTTCAAGTCTTATGTTGGACTTTTCTAGTAAATTTTTCAATTTAGTTGTGTTTTTAAGTTCCAGAATTTCTGTGTGGTTTTTATTTTGGCAAAATTTCTATTTGTTGATACTTTCATTTTGCTTATATATTATTTTCCTGACTTCGTTCAGCTCTTTGTCCATATTTTTCTTTAGCTCTTTGAAAATAGATAGTTGTATTAAAATCTTTGTTTAGTAACTCTGATGCTTGTGTTTCTTCAAGGACAGTTTTTGGAGATTATTTTGTTCCTTCAATTAGGCCATGTTTTCCTGTGTCTTTGTATGTCTTGTAATCTTTTCTTGGTAATTGGGGACTTGAAAACACAATTACCTTCTTAATTTTAGCATACTACATGAAAGATCATTACTAAATTACTAAATAGTGGCCCTCTGTGTATTAGGATCAGCCTGGGGTAAAGCTTAAGATGTTAAGATCTTCTGAAGTCTTTTCTGGGCTTGTGTAAGTTTTTGTTTGTTTTTGATTTTAGATTTCCCCTGAATAAGTGGCTATTTTTAAATATCTTAGTTCCTCAAATAGTCTCATCCTAGCTACTTTTAGGGCTTGATGTTCTATCATATTCCTCTGTCTTTAATCTCTTGCCCCCAGGTATCTGTTGGTCTATAGCTCCCATCATTTTTACCTACTAAAGCACTTGCCGCTGCCTTCCATGGTTTCCACCAGCCTGAGATTTAAACTATGTCATCATTTCCTTTGGACAGCCCACAGACAGGTAGAACATTGTAGTTATGTTCTAATTCTCTGTTCCTACCAGACCCAGAGAAGAAACCAGGAATTGAGCAACTTCTTTGAAACTACACTAACCAAGGAAGGAAGTAGAGCAAACATGAGTCAAAAATGTAATGAAATTTCACACATAACAATGTGGCTTTTTCTTGATTAGGCATTCATTTTGTTGCCATAGATCTTTGAGTAGTTTTCAGAGGTGGTATAAAGTTATTTTAGTCAGTCTATAGTTGTTTTTATTAATTTTCTGTGGGAGAACAAGGGCACAAATATTCTTAGTCTATTATCCTGCTGATATCACTCCTACAAGGCAATTTTGCGTAGTCCCTGGAATATAGGAAAGAGTTATTAATTATTGTTGTTATTACTTTTTCTAATTGTATACCTATTTCTAACTGTTTCCTGGGAGCAGTTAGAAAGGGAAACAACACTGAGAGCAAACTGGAGAATTATTTTAAGCAACTGAATGGAGAGATGGGTTTTGTGACATCCTTAAATTGTACCATGTACATACTGTCAAAAACCTTGTTGGAGTTCAATTTTCCCAAGTGAAAACATTCACTAGATGTGAAGGCAGCTTCCAAGTTGTATTTAGCATATATTTGAGAAGTGGAACATGCAGGAATCACAATAATAAAATGGGAACTTCTGAAAACAGAGCCTCTCAAAAGAAAGCTGGGTTTAAATAAAGAATATAAGAATTCACACTAATCCCTTTTAGTATTTCTTGTTCTAAGGTTGAGGCTGTATCTAGTGGTCTGGTAGCAATGAAAGAGATAGTTTAGAATACACATTGACAAAAATATTTTACTCTGAATTTTCAAAAATCAATAGTTAACTTTGTCTCTTCATAAGAAAAGTGTTTTTTAGCTAACAAAGGAGGAAAGACAAACTTTGGGTTTTGATGAATGAGCTTTGGGTCTAAGACTGTGTCCATTAAGTCATATGAGACTATATTGTTAGTTAGTAATACAAAATTTCAAGGGTGAAAATAAATAATCCCAATAAAGAAGGGGAAAAAAAGAGGGTTGACCTCAAACTTTCTCCCTCTCTTCACATAAGTGATGAAAACATATGAACCCTTAAGGGTCATTCATTCCTTTACCCCACTCTGGTCCACTCCATCTCTCTTTTTATAACATCAAGGAAGGAGATGTTGATTATTGACAAAGGACATCTTTGTCATCAGGATGTGTTTTTCTCAATTCACTCAAGATATAAATGTTTGATCTATTCTTAAGGTTCTTCAAAGAGATCATGAAAAGGTCATATATAATCTCTTCTATCACATTTATAATCAGAATACAGTTTTGTCTTCTTCCCCTATACACCTTTTGTTTTCTTTTACTCTATTTCCTGGAATTAACTTAATAATAATTGATTAGAATCTTATTTGTAACAGTTTTAATATATTAGAAAATAATTGAATTTTACCTCAGGCTTATGTTCACCCCGTTAAATAGTTCTAAAACTCTTCAACCTTTTCCAGTATTCAGTCAATACTCAATAAATATTGATCCCATTTTCCAATATTTTAAGCAATTTTGACTGGGAATAAAATTAATAGCATTTCTGTATTTGACAATATTTATTTTGGTGCTAAACAAAAATTATGAATCCCTTTAGGGCTGAAACCATCCATACCTTTTAAAATCTCTCACAAACAGCAGCATAAGGCTAAGAACATACTGACCTATAATATTTTGCCATCGATGAGCCAACACACTTATGGCAATTCATGTCTGGGACATGTGTAAATATGTTGAAGATGAATCTTTAGAATCCAGAATTCAGAACCATGAGGCAATTTGGAGAAAAAATAAATAAATAAAATTTGATTTCCAAAGCTCTGTAATTTTTATTACCCTGGTAACTAGTAAGCCTTAATTTGGCTCTTCTGGTATGAATTCCTAAAATGTTAAGAATTGCCAATTTTCAGGATTCTTGCTTTGGGAATATAGTTGGATTAGATGGCCTCTAAATTTCCTTCCAAATCTAAGATTATGTGACTCTGTGAAACCACAGTAGACATAAATTCTTGTTTTCCTTTCACTAGATTCTTGTGTGGATGGATTTCCTTTCATCTACATCCACATTCTCATTAATATCATCACTTTAGACAACCTGTGTGTTTGAATTCACATGTAGCTCTGTCCCCAAACATTCATATTTATTTTGGCCCTCTTTTATCTCCATCTGTATGATTTATTTCTGTGTTACTTGTGGACATATAGGTCTCTTATCTGTGGCAAAGCTTATGCCATGTTTGGAAACAGTCATCCAAAGAACATTTTGAGGATTCAGGGCTGGTGAGCAGTGCCCCGGACTGAAGTGAGAAATTGTGGCTGAGCTGTGTTTGGAAAGCTGGTGCACCCAACACCAGCCCACAGATTCCCTGAGCATAGCCAGGGCTGTCGGCTCAGCACAGTGAAATGAAAAGCAGTGAAGTTTTAAAATACGCATCCATTTTTAAGCAATCTATATATTTGGCTTGTCTTCATTTTTGGCACTTGTCAGAGAAGAAAAAACAAACTTCTAGAGAAATTAAATAAATAATTATTCTCTATAAAAGGGAAAAGCAAAGCAATAAATTATAAATACTTTTTCCCCTGTCAGAGTTTAACATTCTACTATCTGATCAAAAGTTTTAAAATTCCTTTTCTATGCTTACAGTACCTTAGATAAATAGGTTTTTAAAATGCAGACACTCACAACAGAACCTCATTCTGATTAAATTTTCAAGTCAGTCACCACCCACTTTGTTTTTGATGGGCTTCACAGGAGAAACTCTGTAAAGAAAATGTGATGTTTCAGGAATCGTTAGAACTCGGTGTAAAATGAGTTTTGATTTTCAAATGTAGTTCTGCTAATGTAGATTGGGAGATAAGTGATATATACGTTCATTCTCAACTGTAACATCTAGTCCAATGCTCCTTGAAGTCCTTTCCCATGACAGGGTCTTTGTGGATAGACTGGGATCTGGGCTGGAACTTACTGAAGATGATGTATGTTTGGTTAAGATTTTCTGGTTGTTTTTTTTTTTTTTTCAGTTCAGATGTTTGTGTAAGTATAAGACCTATATGTTGGTCTTAACCTTTATTCTAATTGGTTTGGGGAATATTACCAAATCACCTCTAGATGCTTAGCAATAGCCTTGGAGATTATTCAGATCCAACCTCACATTTGATAGAGAAACACAAAGTCCATGGAGATTAAATGTCTCATTCAATATTATAAAGAGATTTTTGTAGTAAGATTTGATTTTCCTGATTCAGTGTGCAATAATCTCTCTTTTTTACCAGACTCTCTGCTACCATACTCTTTGAGCTACTTAAGCTCCAAGTTAATACATGGTGACCAGCTTTTCATGATTTTTTATTTTGAAGAAAATAGTTGTGGAATTATTTTCAAAAAAATAAAGTAGATTATTAAAATAATACCATTGTGCATTTTTATAGTTTTTTTAAATTTCTCTGCTGATATTTCTTCATTGTTGATGCATTTTCCTTTCTATTCTTGAGCATAGTAATAATAGCTGCTTTTCATGTCCTTGTCATTTGTGTTGTCATAGATTTGGTCTTCATCGATTACCTTTCCTCTTCATTATGGGTCACATTTTTCTGTTTCTTTGTAGTTTAGTAATTTTTATCATATTCTGTACATTGTGATTGGTGCAAAACTTCTGTTGTGTTCCTCTGAATGTACTGATTTTTTGTTTTACCAAGTAGTACAGTTGGTGAGATTCAAACTCGGAACTGTCTCTCCTGTAGTGAGCAGCACTAAAAATCATTGTTTAGTCTTTTTAGCCTAGCTGGGTGGCTTATAATCTTCCCTGCACATGAAGAGTTCAGGGATGAGCTAGAGATTTAATCAGATTTTTTTTTTAATGCAGAATTTAGGACTCTTTCTGTGGATATCTCTTTTATGGAATTTCTCTTCTCAATTTGTACCTGCTGTGGTGACTTCAAACACTATTGGTAAAATTGCAGGTATTCTTTTGAGGTTTAGTAACGTCATTTGGTGCTGACTGGAACTACCTTCAGGCAAAAGTTCATAAAATATTGGAAATTTACCCAGTGCCATTCCATTCCCTTCTTATAAGTGCAAATTAATCTCAGGTTTTCCTTACTTTTGTTTGGTTGACATTGCCTTCAGGTAATGTGGGATTTTTTTCTCCCCTTGATTTAATTGTTTGTATGTATATATATATATGTGTGTGTCCAGATTTGATAGCTATTATCTGTGTAAGGTAAATACAATAGAAGCTATTCCTCCATTATAAAAATGAAGAATTAATTTTCTTAAAGACGTTTATCTTAGGAATAAGTTTTATAAGTTATTTGCGTTTGATAGTCCTTTGTCCTCCCTAATTGCATACAAAATAAAGTATGTATAAAAATATAGAAAGTTTTATATAACATGCATTTTTATTTCATAGATTGCATAAATATATATGCTATATATTTAACGTTTACAATGTGTGTTTATTTTAAATATGGAGAACACATGTTATATGACATACTTTTAAAGAATATATGCTGTATATTCAATGCTTTCTCTTGTTACCTGGACTGGCATACTAGACCTTTGACATACATGCTTCATTGTCAGCATCCCCAGTGCCTCACTCTATCACCACAGTTACCCAGGACAACTATTTTACCTCCCATTTAACCACCACCTCTCCCCTTTGCCTGTGTACTATCCACCTCTGCTTATAGCTGTGATCTCTTTCTCTTTTAACCTATGGAAGTTATACAGAAATTGGTGCCTATATAAGCTAGTCTCCTAAGTTATCAGAGAGAAGGAAGCAATCTCTTTATTTTATAATTCTCATTTTATTTTCTTTCTTTTCTGCCTGGATGGTCCCATCTTTCTAAGAGAACTGTTGCCATTCCCACAGAGTGTTCCAATGCTCTTTCTGCCCAGTCTCCATATTATATCCCAGCATTAAATTTTAAAGGTTAGTTATAGGCTTTTTGCTCAGTGAATCAGTGTCAAAGTGAGAAAATTTGAAAAGAAAATGGATTTGTACTGTCGTGTCTTCTATTGCTGGAGGGCAGATTAATAGCTTCCTGAGCCACTGGGGCTTCTAGTTGTTATCTTCTGAAAAAGTATGGTAGAATAGTTATGATGATTTGACTGCAAAAAATAGTAAACCTGAATTCAATGGCTTAATCAATAAGGGCTTTATTGCTTCTTCTAACAAGAATCCCAGAGTTAGGAATCTGCAAATTTGGTTAATTCAGCATCTACATGATGGAAACTATGAGCCACCCTACACCGCTCCTGGCTTTCTCCTTATAGCCACAGATGATTGCCTCAACTCAGCATTACATCTTCATGTGACAACATCAGAGACAGGAAAGCATAAAAGTTGTGCCCGTACTCTTTTTGTTGTTGTTGTTAATGAAATAGAGCACATTTTCCCCCACATATCCCAACAGATAGCCATTTTAGTCTCCCTGGCTGAAAGTGAGTCATGTATTCTCTGGCTAGATAATTAATAGGTTGGGACAATGGGGTTATCATCACAGGCCTGGACTAGGTTGAATATCACTCCTCCCCAACAAATTAATATCCACCTGGAATCCCACATTGTGACCTTATTTAGAAATAAGGTCTTTATAGATGAATTATACATGATAATAAGCTAATAGTTGTCCACACTTGTAGATTTAATCTAGAAAATTCATCAGGTGCATAGGTTCGTAGGTAGTTTTTATTATTAATACAGTTGTCAATAGTACTATATTTCATCTGTTAATATAGTACAAATTAGAAGTATAAATATTCATAGTGATCATCTTGATATTATGGATTGTGTATACAAAATACAGGTTACAAACATTCCTTTTTACATTTTTGGATCTCTAGGTGATGATACTCAAGATGTAGGGCTAAAAACACTGAAAATTTCTGCAACAAACAAGAAAAGGTAATGCTTGTGCAACCTTAGACATATAACTCATGGACTAGAATATAGAATCCAGAAAAAATCCTTGTAGTATGTTCTACTGATTATCAGTAAAGGTGCCTAGGTAATTTAATATGTAATGGATAATCTTTCAACAAATGGTGTTGGACCATTGGATATCCACATGTAAAAAGGATTAATTTTGACCTTTGCCTGACACTATGAACAAATATTAGTGAAAAATAAAATACAGACCTAAATTTAAAAGTTAAAATTATAAAAATAGAATAAAACATAGAAGAAAATCTTCATGAACTTGGGTTAGGAAAACAGTTATTAGATATGATACCAAAAACACTATTCATAAAAGAAATAATGATAAAATGGACTTTTCAAAATTGGAAACGTTTAAGCTTCTGAAGACACCATTAAGAAAAAGAGAAGACTAGTCATAGTTAGGGAGACAATATTTGTAAATTATATATTTAATAGAAGACTGGTACACAGAGTAGATAAAGAGCACTTATGACTCAATTATAATAAGACAAACAATCCAGTTTAAAATTAGACTAATGATTCAAATATTTCTCCAAGAAAATATTTGAATGACATAGAAGCACATGTGAAGATGCTTAACATTACTACTCGTTAGAAAAATGCAAATTAAAAACACAGTGACATACCATTTCAATCAAAAAAGATAACAAAAAGTTACAAGGATGTAGAGAGATTGGAATTTTCATACATTGCTGGTGGGAATGTGAAATGGTATGGCTATTTTGAGAGTTTGGCAGTTTAATAAAAGCTTCAGCATCAACTTACCACACAGCAATTCTACTCCTAGGTCTTACCCAAAAGCAATGAAAACAGATGTCCATAAAAAGTCTTGCATACAGAAATTCATAGAAGCATTATTCATTCTAAACAATAATTGTAAACAATGCAAGTTCTATCAATTGAGGAATGGGCAAGGAGAGTGTGGTATTCCTTACAATGTATTATTCAACAATAAGAAGGAACAAACTACTAAAACATGCTTACACATGAATAAACCTTGAAAAAATTATGTTATATAAAAAGCACCAGAGGGTTGCCTGGCTGTCTCAGTCAGTAGAGCATGTGACTCTTGATCTTGGGGCCATGAGTTAGGGTCTCACATTGAGTGTAGAGTTACTTTAAAAGATAATAAGAGGCACCAGACACAAATGACAAAATGTTGTGTGATTCCATTTCTTACAAAGTGTCCAAAAAGGGCAAATCGGTAGAAAAAAAGTAGAAAAAAAGTAGGGTTGCCTGCAGCTGGGAGTGGAAATTGGGAGTAACAAAAACTGGGAAACATAGAGATTTTTTTGGGTGTTAGGTTCTAAAACTGCATTGTACAACTCTAGAAATTTACTAAAAATCTTTTAGTTATACTTAAACTGGGTCAATTTACGGTATGCAATTTACACTTGAATGAAATTGTTTAAAAATATATAGCAAGGGTATTTTTAAAAATCTGCACATACCTAACCTTTGTCCAGGAGAACATGTTGATACAAATTAGCAAAGTTTGTAGACTGTGTCCATTGCTATCTCACCCAGAAAACTGACTATAAAAAGGCTGAAGGGAGATTGGAGATTCTTGTTCTTATCAAAGAGACGTTTAAATCTCATAACCATTGTGTAGTTCAGAGTGGAATGCTTGAGTTTCCTGGCCTCCCACTGACCTAGTAAGCAGGGTAAAAAGGTAAGAATCCTATTAGCTGAATGAGGAGAATATACTTTTATAGCTTTCCTCCCTTGATTTCTTTTATCTTTATACCATCCTGTGAGGTAGGTTGAATAGTCATTTTCAGCCCCTTTTAGATCATAAAATCACAGACGTATCACTAAGGTTAAGTCATATCTGACTTTTTAAACAGTCTTGGGAGGCCCACCCTACTTTCTCACTCAAGCCCTTCTTTCTATCATCCTAATCAATTTTTATATTTCATACCAACATTACATTTAACTACTGCATCTCTCCCTTCTCCTTTTCTCCTCAGAGAAAGAACCGTAAGACTATAATCCTAGAGTCAATCTGTTTAAAATCTACCTTGGAATGCATAGAAAGCCAATTCCAGGACAACTTTTTAGCCATGGGGTAAATTACACTTTGAAAAATTATCATTTCGTGAGTTTCCCTCCTTTACCCAAGTTGAATCTAATTTAATTTAAATTTGACCATATTCTCCAGACTATGAATGGTGATGGGACTTGGTTGCAAGGCATAACAACGGCTACATTTTAAAAAGTATTTATTTAGTAAGAGCTAGGCAGCCTAGGGCAAAACACTTTTTTGCTTGGATTATCGCATTTCCTCCTCACTTGTATTCTTTGAGGCAGGCGCTATTATTTCCATTTACAGATGAGAAAACTGGGTCTTAGATTATCTTTAGCTAAAAAGTGGTAGAACAGAGAGTTAACCCCAGTCTGCCAAGTTCTAAACTCTTGCCTTTTATCCTTACACAATACTGACTTCTTGTCACTTGACCTGCACATGTATAGGGAGAAAGATTTGAACATCCTCATTTCTTGGTATCTTTTCTTACTTTTTGTTTTAGTCTGCTTCAGCTACTACAACAAATGTCATAGACTGGGTGGTTTAAACAAGAAACATTTATTTCTCACAGGTTTGGAGGCTGGGAAGTCAAGATCAAGGTGCCAGCAGATTCAATGTCTGATGAAGCCCTCTTTCTGGTTTGCAGATGGTCACCCTCTTGGTGTTATTTTCACATGGCCCCATGCAGGGAAAGTGAGAGAGATTGTGAGAGAGAGACAGAAGAAGATCTTTGTCATGTCTCTTCTTAAAGGAGCCCTAATCCTATCACGGGGGTTCCACACTCATAAATTCATTTAAACCTAATTACTTCCCAAAGACCCCACCTTCAAATACCATCACATTGGGAATTAGGGCTTCCACATAGGAATCTTGGGGGGAAAAACATGTTGTAATTCTACAGATGCATATAGTAATCTCTATTCACCATCCAAAGACTGTCATGAACACAGTTGTATAAGAAACACAGTCCTGACATTATAAATAAGTGAAGCATGACTGCCTGTTTTTTCAATGTCATGACTGAACATTGTCTATTAGGCTGCCCAAAGTTGATCTAGTTCTCTATAGGGATGACTCCTTGATCTACTACTTATTATTGATTAGGATATTTTATCACTCTGTAAGGGTAAATATTAACTTCTATAAAACTGATATCAATACAAATTATTCTTGTCCAGAGCAAGAAGAGAAAACCCAAGAAGTTGTGGTTTCATTACCTTGTAAGACTTTACCCAGTTTTATATGTAATTTAACAATCTTGTCTAACATTTTTTCAGAGCCTATATATATAACTAACTCAGTCTCTCAAGTCCTCTTTGAACTAGTTTTACCTTCTGGTTCTCTCATCAATGAGTTAAATCTTTGATATGTGCTCACTTAATATTTACAGAGAGACATGTTTAACTTTTTGAAAATTTTACTCTGATAGCTTTAAACTTGTTGAACGCAGGAAAACTATTTTTTTCTATGTCACCAAGTGACTAGTATATTGATTTCTCTTTCTAAAAACACATTAAATCCTGCACTTTTTATTCCCCATGCCTCTTCTGCTTGTACATGCTTCGGGGCAGCAGGAGGGAGGACACACCTCCTCCTTGTGCTCCTATTTCTGCCTCTACTTGAAGCATACAGAAGCATTTAAAAGAGGCTTGGTGTCTCCCTCACTCTCAGGGCTTCCTCCTAAAACATGGACAGGAAAGCTGGTATCTGGGTGTCGAGATCCTTCTGTTTCTCTGAGTCCCAGGCAGGTTGCACCGTAACAACACGTTAAGAAGACACCCAATGCTTCCTTTCTAAATACAGAGTGCCCGCTGTGGATATCCACACTGATGCTTTTGCAGGCAGCTCATCAGCTGAGAAAGAGGCTCAGCAACCTTGAACTCCTGCTTCTCACACACAAACGCTTAACCCACTTCAGAGCTGAATGATCCTGATTCGGAATATCGGTGTGGGGAGAAATAATAGGTGTTAAATGCAGCAATGAAAGGCAGTGTAACCTGGTTACTAATGTACGATGGGGCCCATTATTTTCACCCAGGATGAAGTGTTGTGAGTCTGATTAACTGTAATGAGCAATGCCGTGCATGTTTTAACAAGGAAAAGAGAATAGAAATCCAAAGTTATTTCTGCCACAGCTACCGCTGCATCTGTCTGTGGAATTAATTCAGGATCAATCTTGTGTTAAGGATGCAGCTTCATGTTGGTAAAATGAGAGGGAATCTGAAAACTCCAGGCTGAATTGCCCAGAGATCTTAGCAAAATGATTTGGCACGACATAAAAAACACTCAACACAGAACCCATTTCTCTCCTCAAATAGGAAGATGTTGTGAAGTTTGTATAATAGATTGATTTGGACTCTTTTTCTTAAAGAGTTAACCTTGGACCTCTAGTTCAATAAGACCACATTTATGTTCCAGATTTTGTATATCCTTGCCATGACCCTGAATTGGGGTGATTTATGTCAATAATATGCTGCCTAAAGCTTTTTTTTTTTTTTACCGTATTTGTGTTTTCTATGGATTCAATTTCAATTTTAACAATTTCCATTATTTATTTTTCTTTGCATTCTTGTTGTTTCCATGACAGGAGCATCTTCTCATTGTAAAACATTCAAGGAATAGCTATTGACATTCAGTATACATTAATGTTTATCTTCTTTCCCTCTCTGTCATCTGACCCCACATGTTTTGGTTTCCTTCTCCAGCAGAAGCCACTGGTCATAGTGGAAAATTCTTGGTGTATGTCTTTTTAATTCCTTTTCTAAGCAATTACACACACACTCACACACACACAAAGCCTTCACTCCCTCCCTTCCTTCCATCCATCATTCCTTCTGTTCTTTCATTATTTTTAAAAACCCAGATAGGTTTGTTCCTGTAATTTGCTTTTTTTCTGGGACCAATAGGTCAGTAAGTTTTGCAATCATTTCCTATCAGTTCTTATAAGCCTACTTTATTCTTAGAAGCCAAATGCTATTTTATTATATAGAGATAGTCACTCTATTGTTTCACTAGAAGCATATTTATTGACAGATACGTTGATTCTCAGTTTCTACTCCTATCACTAATGCTGCCATAGCATTCTTTTTCAAACATTTTTTGCATATGTCAACTATTCCTTAATGATGACTTCCTAAAAGTGGGATTCTTGGGTCAAATGGTATGCTTTAAAATGCTTTTAAAGACTCTGCCACACTGCCCTTCAAAAAGGGTCTATCAATTTACACCTCCACCAAGAATGTTTGGAAATAAAACTTTTCCTCCATTCTTAATAACACAGACTATTACCAATCTTTAAAAAGAATAGTACCAATTCAATAAATGGAAGGGGGGGAAAAAAACATGGCAGAGTAGTGAATCAGTTTGGGAGCCAGACTGACTTAGTTTACATCCAAACGGCCCCGTAACTAACCGTGTGTTGTGGGCAAGTCCTTTCCATCCTCTGCATCTTCTTTTCTTCTCTTTACAGTGCGGAGCATACCCACAAAGCCTGGGTACAGCTTCCATAATCTGTACAGGGCAAACCCACGGAGTGATGGGCCAGTAGCAACCACTCCACAAGTGTTAGGTACACTCATTGCTATTATTAGCATTTTATGGATTCTAGTAGGGCTTTATCATTTTCATATATTTATGGGCCAGGTGAAAATCTTACAAGAAATACTTTGTAACATAATTGGTGTTCTATTAGGTGCTTTAACATTTTCTTAAAAATTTGAAAGTACGTTCTCTCTACACATATATAATATAAAATATTTTTTAAAAAGGCGGGGCCTGGGTGGCTCAGTGGGTTAAAGCCTCTGCTTTCGGCTCAGGTCATGATCCCAGGGTCCTGGGATCATGACCCAAGCCGAAGGCAGAGGCTTAACCCACCGAGCCACCCAGGCGCCCCTAAATAAAATCTTTAAAAAAAAATCTAATATTAAACTATTGTTTGATTTTATGTTGCAGATATCTTTCAGAGATATTCCTATGTCCTGTAATGTTGCCATACTATTTTATAAAGTTACAGAAGTTAGTTTTTATTTTAATCAAATCTGTCTGCCTTACCACTGTGACTTATGCTATTGATGTCTACTCAGGGAAACCTCCCCAACCAAGAGTTTGGGGAAAAAAATCATAAAGGCATACACATACACACACACACACACACACACACACACACACACACACAGAATATTTAGCTCCTTAATCCTTTTGAAACTCTGAAATTTATTGTTTGCATATAGTATAAAAAAGTTCTTTTATTTATATGGATAGTGCATCTTTTCTGTACTTACTTGAAATGATGTCTTTATACATAACATAAATGCTTATATACTGATGGAATTGTTTCTCAATTTTCAAATTGTGTTATATATATTCTTTAATCAATAGTCCAATTGTTTTTACTACAATGGTTTTTATTTTTAAAGATTTTTTTAATTTATTTGACAGACACAGCGAGAGAGGGAACACAAGCAAGGGAAGTGGGAGAGGGAGAAGCAGGCTTCCTGCTGAGTGAAGACCCGGGTGTGGGGCTTGATCCCAGGACCCTGGGACCATGACCCAAGTTGAAGGCAGACGCTTAACAACTGAGCCACCCAGATGCCTCACTACAATAGTTTTGTGTTTTTTTTTTCTTACTATTATAGATAATAAATTGATAGAGCAAGTGACTTCTAATTTTTTCTTTTCAAAACTTCCATGCTATTCTTGGGCATTTTTTCTCCAAATGTCTTAATAGTCTCTGTGTGGGTGTGTATATATGTGTGTATATAAATTATGTTTTCTAGTTTATACTATATGCTAGCATATAATATTGTTATTGATTTTTCTATATGATGATTTGTCTGTCATCTTATGGGACTTTCTTATTCTAACAGTTCTGTCTGTAGAATCCCATGATTGTTTTAGAGGTGGAAGATCATGCCATAGAAAATTATGACAGTCTTATAGATGCCTTTATTATCTTTACATCATTTACATATTTACTTTGACATTTTTGTGGTTAGGTCTACAGTATAATGTTGAAAAGAATCTTTCTTTTCCCCCTAACTCTGATAAGAATGCTGTTAGTGAGTCATCTTATATATAATTGCTGTGGGCTTCTGTAAAAAGCCTTTGTAACATTGAAGACATTCTCATCTATTTTCAGCTTGCCAAAAAGTTTGTTTGCTCAACAAGGCTGTTAGATGCTATCAAATGCTTTTCAGTTTTTATTAAGATGATTATACTGGGTTTCTCTTTAAATCTATTATCATACTTAATTATATTAATAGCTTTCCTGATGTTGAACCATTTTGGTATTCCGGAGTTAAACTTGGCTTGTCATGATATCGTAGTCTGTTAATTCATAACTGAATTTAATTTGCTCATATTTTATTTAGGAGTCTTAGAAAAATGAAATTGCTCCTTTGATTTCTTCTTTGTAGTTTTTGCTTGGTTTTGTTGTTGGAGTTAGTCTGGTCTGACACAATTTCCTAATTTCTGAAACAGTTGAAATGTTTTTATAAACTCATCTCAGAGTGGTTTTTCAATCCTCTTTATTTTTGTTTATTAGAAGATATTGCTATTATTTTAGGAACAAAAAAAGAAACTTTTGAGAAATTCATAAACATTTTTCCACTGTTGTTCATGTATTTCAGTTTTCCAAACTTTCTCAAATGACTAGGATAAGTTGTCTTTTCCCAGGACATATTTTTCTTCTTCTCTGCTGCCCTCAACCTTGCCGTCTTCTCTCTCTCTCTTTCCAGTGTCCATTCCTCTTTTGTTTCTACTTGATCTATCAGTTATTGAAAGGAGCATGGTTAAAGGTCCTTCTATGTTTGAAGACTTTTTCAGTTTTTCCTTGTGTTTTCATCAGATTTTGCTTCACACACACATACACACTCTCATGCATTTATGCATATTTAGTTTTGCAGATAGATGGATAAAAGTTAATGACTATTTCATCTAATTAGATTACATTTTATTAATTCTAGGTATCCACTTTATCTTATTAAATACTTTCTACTGTATTCCATTTTCTGTTGTTAATTTTTCTATACTATGCCATTTAAGATAATTTTATTGCCATTTACCTAGTAAATATTTGTATACCCTTTAAAGAAAAATCCGTTCTGTCTTTTAATTTCAGTGGGCCTGTTGTAGTCTCCATATACCTAGCTATTTTTTTCCAGAGACCTTAAAATGACACTTTTTGCAATTGCTGATATACTTTGATTTTACTGGTTTTTTTTTTCTTTCTATCATGCCCTTTACTGAATTGACTATGTATATATATATTTTTTGTTCCATAAAATTTCCTCCCTAGAAATTTGAAATTTATATGTCTATTTCTCTAGGGTTATGCATATTTTTAACAGTTTTAACAATCTGTCAATAGCATAGTACTTATATCTTCCTCTTATATAAGAGTAAATTTTTAGTGTTCTTGCACTTCCCACTACCCTCTCTGGCAGATTCCATGTTGAGAACATCTGGGATGTTAGTTCCAGATGGTTATTTTATACATTTTTAAAACATCAAGCATCAGTAGTGATTTAACCCAACTGTAACTTCTAGTGTTTTCTTTGATCATTATTCTTTCTGGTATCCTTTTTCTTGGTTTTGTTATTTATTTTATTGGATTATCTTTTCATCAATTTTTCTCAGATATATTTGTGGGTGGCAAAATTTCCAAGTCTTTGCAGATCCAAAATTTTCATCTTGTCCGCATACTTGAATTTAAGTTTGACAGGGTATAGCGTCTGTGTTCCAAGGAACAAACAACATGGGGCCCATTTTCTTTTAGCATCAAGTGTTGCTATTGAGAATGGAAGGTGAATTTAATCCCCCTATCTTTGTAAATAACCCATTATTTTCACTTTAGAACTTTTCAGGATTTTTCTTTATGTTTAATGTTCTGACATTTCACCATGATGTTTAAAGTGGTAGAACTTAAAATGCATCTTTTCAGCACAAGGTAGATCCTCTGCTCAGGAGAGCTGTGTATTTATTCAGCTCGAAGTAAACTTCTTCAATGCTCTTTGATCTTTCTATTCATTCCTCTTTTCTAAAACTACTCTCTCTGTTTCTTTAATTCTCTTATGCTTTCTATTGCTTTTTTCTTTCTTATTTATGATGTTTTCTAGGAGAAGCCCTCAGTTTGGTTTTCCAGCTTACTGAGTTATTCAGCTATATGTTTTAGGATTTATTTTACTTTGAAGATCATATTTTTTGTCCCAAGATGCTATTGTTTCTGTTTCAAGTTTTCATATTTTCTAAAGTAACTTTAAGGACATTAACATAATTTAAAATCTTCATCTTTGTTCCATTAAGTACTTTTTAAATGTGTGTTGGTTTCCTTCAAATGATGCATGAGTCCTGATTTTGTGTGTTTTTCTTTTTACTATCACTTCTGCTCTTTTGTCTGTTACAATTCTTTCTTGATTGTTTTGGTTCATGTGCCTGTGGGGAAAGGCTAATGTTGTGCTATTGTGTGTGACATGACAGGTAGGGTTTGATGTTGGGTACAAATACCTTCCATCCCAGGAGAACCTATCCCCTAGGTCTCAATTTCTCAGTGCCACTTTGGCTCAGTGTCCACATAAACTGCTTTTCAGTGTACAAATACCAGGTAGCTCTGCTGAGTAGAAGTGAAAGTGTAAGATGCAGGTAGAGATACCAAGAGCCTTAGTGACCTTATGCACATATCTTACCCTCTGCACACTTTTTCTATAAACTACGCACTCAGAGCTTCTTGCATGTCTCATTCCAAAGTCTTCTCTCGTGCACACTTTTTCTATAAACTACGCACTCAGAGCTTCTTGCATGTCTCATTCCAAAGTCTTCTCTTCGTGAGTCACGTATTTTGGACTCATGGTTTATAGGACTTCATTTTTTTTTTAAAAATTCTAATTCTATCTGCTTTCTATTGTTTAGAGAATGAATCAAAATCTGTGGTCTACTGCTACAACTCTTGTTTCTCAGTACTCTATGGACTTTCTCTCTCCACCCTCACATATGTTTCTTGTCACTCAACAGGATTTGCAATGGGTTAAAGGGTAAACCCACATGGTTCAGGCTTATCTTCTTGATCAAACTTCAGTGTCATCTGTTTGAGATAGTCTTCCTCTAAGGAGCAGGGGCTTAGATTTTCTAACTTTTTCAAAGTAGAAAGTCATTCCTTTATCCATTTCTCAATATTTACTGAGTATATGTTATGTAACTGACACCTTCCGGGGAAGGAGCATGGGTCTTAAAAGAATGTGTAAGATTTGAATCCTTTCTCTCTAGAGTTAAGCTCACTTGGTATATACTTCAAAAAATGCTTCATAATAGAAAAAGAATCATGGGTAAAAAGGTGATAAAGTGACTAAATCTTCTATTATGGAAGATATGGGGAACTATTTCATAGATAAGATGACTTTTGAGTTGTTTCTTTAGGGGTAAGTGGAAGTTTTCAGTGAGAGAATATGGGTGGGTGTCAGAAGGGGGGATTAGGAAGGTATTCATAGTTGAATACCTTGAAGAGTGAATAGCTGAAATGTATTGAAGTTCATGGTATATTTAATAAATGCTAAGTGATCTGTTCTGGTTATCTTGGATATTTGAAAAAGGGGGAAAAAAGAAACCACTTGGTTGAGAGGTGAGAAATCTCCAAAGGAAATATATACCAGGCACTAATTATCTCTCATGGGATTTCTTTATAGATGGACCCATAATTTCTCAAGTGCATGTGATATGGAGTCATTTACACTGTGGACTCCAGTATCTATTGATTTCTCAGGAAGGAGCTAAAAGGGGATATCCAGAAAGAAAGTAGAAGTGGCTTTTGTTCTTTTTCTCATCACAGCCCCTACAGATATTATTGATATGGCTTTTGTCTATGGCAGATAATCCAGACTGCATCTTTCCCCATATCTATCTCATGGCAGTATTACGCTTGGGTGATACATAACATGCTATGATTTGGGCCCTGGTCATTAAGCAACATTATCAGTTAACAGTATATAAATATTGATTTATAGTCAGAGAAATGTAACATCATATAAATTAAATAGATGTGATAAAACTTGAACAATCATTAGACTTGGATGAAAAGAAATAAAGCCATGAGTATGTATTAATGAACCAAAATAGGAAAGCATTCCAACACACTGCTGGGTGATAACAAGGGAAAGGATTTAGGACCATTTAGTCACGCCAGGGATTTCGCATAAAGTATTACACTTACTCTTCAGAAGAACTGTGTGAGTTAGGTTCTATTATTATCCTCACTCTACACCTAAACTGAACTAAAAATTTTAGTAACTCCTTTAAGGGTACACAGGTAGTAAATGGTGGAAATGGGTCCTACGTCCATACTTCAGTAACTGTATGTTCTTTCATCTTCACAAGCATTCTTTCCACCAGACATATCTTGCCTGGCACTTACTCACAGGAATGTGGGAACTCTTCCCTTGCAGTGATGGAATTCAAGATCACATTTGTGAGCTTGAAGACCAAAGGAAAGGTGAATTGAGTGAAACAGTTAACTCACACAAAATGGGAATAATAACTTTAATACATGTCCAGACTTCTTTCAGGGTAGGGGAATTCTATCCAAAGAGTGGGTGGAGCTAGGGGAACAAAGGACTAGAGATGGCCATGCAATTCCCCATCCACTGCCTCCTTATATTCCATCTTGCCTTGTGCCAAGTCAGAAATAAACTAAATGGAATTCCCATTTCATCTCTTATCATTCACTTAATGTCACTAACTGATCCTAGTCCTTTCTTATTTATTTTCTTTATTTCTTCTTTTGAAAATGACAATATAAGCAATAACGATATAAGCAATATAACATTTTGTTACTGTTCTTGCTGCAATAGATGGGTTAGTTTTTTTTTTAATTACAAGAAATGAACAATTTATTGCAAGTTCTAAAATTCATCTGCTACTCAATTTTCAATTAGGTATTTTGTGTATATGTTTGTATGTGGTTGTAGAAGTGAGTGTGTATAATTGTGTGCATATGTATTTTGGAAAATGCTATTTATAGCTCTTAGAATTAAAAAAAACTATACAGGTTCAGTACCTTTGTTTTCAAATGTGAGCCATTGAAATTAGCTTCTTCTTACACCTTTTTGTAACAAAATTGTGCAGTATGCACAGTATTCCCTACCCATGGAGAGTGGAAGTGGTTAATCCTCTTCACGGGGGATGAATTGGAAATGGAGCTTTGCAAACGAAGACAGAGATAATTTCCCATCTTCATTATTTATGAAAATCAGTTACTTAATTTTAATTATCACTGTTTGTGTCGTCCACATAAAATGCCTTTTCTCTTATTTAAACTGCAAATAATTGCCAGTAGAATTATTCATTGGAAATTGAAACCCACTTTTTTGATCTCTAGAATGTCTATTAATAATGAATGAGGATGTTATTTATTTGTTATAATTCCACAAATGGAAACTGAAGGAAGACTCTATATTCCTCACTTATTCTGACATTACTTAAGTAAACTCACCTCAGGAGAAATGCAAGAATGTGGAGAAGCAACATAAAAATGAGAACAGCTTCCTTTTTTCTCTTCTTTTCTTCCTTCTCTCAAGGAGTACTGATGTGTGGTTACTTCGGGGAAACCACTGTTAGGTAAAATGAGAGAGGGGAGTTAAATGCCTGCTAGGACCTAATAAACATTCATAAAATCCTTGACATTCACAAGGGATACACTCTGAAACCTTCTAGAATCCCCATATTCATAAATCTTACTATAGCATATAATTTCCTTTATAAAATGCAATAAAATATAACTGAAAAATTTAAGTGACCCCTTTGGATCCTTAATGATTCTATAAATAAAGGAATCAAGTAATTTATAAAGCCATTAAAATAAATTTTTCCATTAACATAAACTCTATACCATGTATCTCTCACTTGAGCGGTTTTTGCACTATCCAGAGTGCTTGCTTAAATAGTTTCATGAATTGCTTTTCTCAGTTTCCACACAGAACGTGTGGTGGAATCATTCATGTCTGAGCAACTGCAGAATCTGAATCTTCTGAAATCTTAAATTTATTTTAAAAAAATCTATTTTCTGGCCATAGCCATCACTTGATTGGATCTCCTCATTTTCTCATCATGTTTATTACCAACAGTAGAAGATAATTTTCTTATTAGGAAGGTTTTTGTTTTTGTTTTTGTTTTTTTGGTTTTGTACCCCCCCACCCCACCCTTGAGAGAATCAGAGTTATATCATCATATTAGCATGTGTATGGAGATAAACATAGATTAACTTGGGGGAAAAAAAAACTTAGATTAACTTAGAGATGGATGCAAAGGGCCTTCCCAGCTGTTCTCAGGAGCTACTAGAATTACTTCTAACACAAGACTTGGAACAGTAGATTCAAATTTGGGCTTCAGCAAAACTTAAGTATAATATCAGTGTTGAAACTTTGAAGGCTCGGGAAATGGTCAAACCCCAACTTCTGTAATCACAAATGAACATTGTCTGCCATATTTAGGTAATCAATACAGGACAGAAAAGGATGAATTTCCAAAGGAAAGTTACAAATAAATGTCTAATTTCAGAACTGCAAGAAAGATTGAGGAACAACACTTCATGGAGGAGGCAGCATTTGTCTTGGACTTGGAATACAGGCAAAACTTAGAAATGTGTCAAATATAAAGATACTTTAAGTAGAGGAACAGGATGAGCAAAGACATGTAGGTGAGGACAAAGGGAGTTTACACTAGGGGAATGAATAGCGTATTCCCATCTAATTACAAAAATAATCTGTCCTCGGTGTGGAAAATATAGGAATTGTCTCTCTCTCTCTCTCTCTCTTTTAGCAATTTGGCAAACTAGACATACAATGTTAGGTTGTTACTCATCTATCTTGTAAGTGCTTTAATGTATTATTTTTTATTTAATTTAAGACATCTGGAATATTCTTTATAGTATGTACTAATGCAAGGATTTATTTTAATTCTATTTCCTAAATGTTTAACCCTACCAGCAGCTCCACTTTATTCCCTATTTCCCTATTGCTGTTTAAAGCAAAACTCTTTAAAGAGTTGTCTCTACTGAGAGACTTCATTCTCTTCTTTTTTTTTTTCATAAGCTCATGGCAGTTGGCTGTTAGATCCCACCTTTCCACTGAAACCACCTCTTATCAGAGTCACCAGTGAGATCCGCTTGTTGATTTCTAGTCTTCATGCAGTTGATCTGCCCGTGTCATGTGCATTGCTGATGCCAGCCTCCTTTGGCAACACATTCACCTCCACAACCTCCTACCTCACTGACCATTCTTCGTTGTCTCTTTTGTCATTCCTGCTTATGATTCTGATGCTTAGTGTTGACAGGCCCTAGATCTCAGTCCATGGACAGCTCTCTGCATACCGTGATTTCATCCAGATGCATGCTTTTTTTTAATTTTTAAGATTTTATTTATTTGAGAAGGAGAGCATGCATGAGTGGGGGTGGGAAAGGGGCATAGGGAGAGTGAGAAGCAGACTTCCTGCTGAGCAGGGAGCCTAACACAGGGCTCAATCCCAGGACTCTGGGATCATGCCCTAAGTCAAAGGCAGATGCTTGACTGACTGAGCCACCCACACACTCCAGATGCATGGTTTTAAATAAAATCTATATATTCTTATTACTAAATTTATACCTATAACCTGGATTTTCCCTCTGAACTCTAGTACATATATAACAGATTTCATAATATTTCTAACTGGATGCAAATTCCTGTCTTTCTTTCTCCAAACTGCTCTCTGTGAGGTTATCCCAACTCAGCTAATGGAAACTACATCTTTCCAGTGCTCAGGCCAGATGCTTTAAAGCCACTTATGAGCACTCTCTGTCTTCTTAACTGACTTCCACTCCTTTAGTAAATCCTGTTGATTGTACCTGCTATTTTGTTCATCATATCTTGGCTGGATCATTGCAATGGCCTTCAACTGATCTTGTCAATTGTTTCTTTACAAAGTATCCAGGGTGATCATTTCCAAATGAAAATCAAAGCGTGCCATGCTTCTGTCCTGTACCTTCCAATGACATGCCATCTTACTTGGAGTGAAAGGATCTTATAATGCCCTCACAGATCCCAGGCAATCTCTGTGCTTCTCTGGCCCCATTTCCTACTAATTCCCTGCTTATTAACTCCAGTAGGAGGGATGTATTGATTTCTTAATTCTTCCTTGAACACATTAGTTCAGAGGCTTTGCAGCTGCTGTTCCCTCTTAGAGGCTCTCCTCTAAGATACAGAGGTGAGTCATTCCTCACTCCATCTTCTCTAAATCATTGCTGAATTTCCCTTCTCAGTGAGACCTCCTGCATCATCTCATCAAAATTTCAAGCTTTCTCCACACCACCATTTCCCTTTCCTACCACTGCATTATCCTTGTCATCTAGAATTAGATGTAAATATATTAGAGTCTAATTCTAAGCAAACTTCTTCTCTTCCACTGATCTTTCTGTCAATTATTGAATCCGTAGCATCTGATTTAATCATTATGATTTTGTAAAATCTATTTCATGTCTGGTGAGGCAAGTCTTCTTTATTATTGCTCTTTTACAAAATTCTCTTGGTTATTCTTAGCTTTCATGCCAGCTTAACCTTAAAAGTACTTTGTAGTGTTCTAAAAGAAGAAAAATCAAGTTGAGTTTTTTATTGGAATTTCATCATACATGCACATTCATTGGGGAAAAATTAACATCTTTACATTATTCATTCTTCCTTTCCAGGAATGCCGTGTGCTCCTCTATGCAGATCTGTTTTCTTTTTGGTATCAGAGTTTTATAATTCTATATTTTTATAGTCCTTACATATTTCTTAAGTCTTTGTTTTAGTCAATCTTTTTCCCCTGATACATTTCTATTGTAGCAACTTTTTCCTATTATGTATTTTCAAATGATATTTCCAGATAGATGTTTTTTCAAATTTGTATCCAACAACAGAGTTCAACTATCTTATTAGTTGCAATGGATTTTCAATTTATTTTCTTGGGTTTTCTAAGGAGACCTAATGATAATTCTGTCTCTTCTCTTCCTCATATTTTGTCCCATGTGGTAGTGCCTGGGCTAGGCTTCCACGGGGATGTTGAATAATTGAAGTGATTGAAATAATTGAAATAATTGAAGTGACTGAAAATCAGCCTGTTCATTTTCTTCTCCTCCTCACTCTCTTCCCTCTTAAGCCTGATGGTGGATGTTGGTTTAAGATGCATGTCTTCTATCATGTTAAGGAAATATCTTTACATTCTAATTTTACTAAAATTTTTGAAAAAATAAGGAACAGTTGAAAAGTATGTCTTGCGCTTTGTGCTTACCTCAATTGAGTTTAATTTTACCTATTGATTTGATTAACCGATTTCTCAATAATAAACTACAGAAATGACTGTCATGAGAGGTTTTTTGAAACATGCTATGGAATTTAATTCATTAATATTTAAATGAGGGTTTTGCATCCATATTCATGTCTCTCTGGTCAATATTTTTCACATTACTACAATGTTTTGTGATTTGTTGGAGTCTGTGTCATGTTACTTTTATAAAACAAATTGGAAAGCAGTTTATCTTATTCCATACTTAGGGTAGAAAGCAGGGTGTGTGCGTCTAAGTATTTTTATGGAGAGTATCCGCTTCTAAGAAATTTGACGTATTTTATTGTCCAAAACTATTTGGTGTCAAAGCCCCATAGCCCTTTTGGTTAACTTAGCGATTTTTTTCCTCCCCTATGGTAATAATTATATAACCATGCTATATTCCAATGTTCTACTGTTTTAAAAGGGAAACTTGATAGTTTTTGATTTTCCAATTGGTAGTCTATTTCAACTGAATTTTCAAATTCTCACTATGGAATTGTACATAGCATCTTCTTATAGTTAAGAAAAAATATTTTTTCTAGGGGCATCTAGGTGGCACCTGAGTGGTGCAGTTAGGTGGCCAACTCTTGGTTTTGGCTAAGCTTGTGATCTCGGGGTTATGAGGTTGAGCCCCATGTCAGGGTCTGTGCTCAGCCCAGACTCTGCTTAGGTTTCTCTCTCCCTCTCTCCTGTTCTCTCTCAAATAAATAAAGAAATCTTAAATTTTTTTTCTTTCTAAATCTGTTGTGATGAACTGTCATTTCTAGTTCTGCTTATTTTTATTTCTCTCCATTTTTCTTATTAGTTTTTCAAAAAGCTCACCTTATTAATTAAATTTTCTTTCTAAACCATTTAAAATCTGTAAGCCAATATTTTGATAAGTTTTGACATCAGTTGTTTTTCTTCGGTCTCAAAAAATTGCTTCAATTTTATTTTGCCTTAGATCTTAAATTTATGTGAGTGATTTTTAATTTCCCATTGATTGTTTTTGTTCATTTGTTAAAATTATTGTTCTTATTTTCTCTTCTTATTTTAGTGTGGTCAGTAAATGTGGCCCATGTAATTTCTGCTACAGAGAATTTATTGGTGCTTTTATTTTGCGATCCTAGCTTAAGTTTTGTAATGGTGCATGAGCACATCAACATAAGGTGCTCTTCTAGCTGTAATGAAGGAAATTATTTTATTTCAATCTCTTAAATTATATGATCATATTCCCTCTCTATGTTTTTAATTTGGGGAGGGACTATTTTATGTCTTAACATGTTACAATGTCCTGCAACAGTACTTCTGCTAATTTTGCCTCATAATGCCAACCGTTTACCTGTTTTACTTTATATATCGATTCTTCTGTTTTTTTGCATACACATTCATCAAAATTTGGTTTATTGAGAAATGTACTATGTCCCCTGCACTATGTAGCCCATGTGAAGTCCCCTCATATGTTGAATTCTTCCTTTACCGATAATGATATTTCTAACCCTGTTTTAGGCCTTTGCTTTTTGGGAAATATGAAAAATCAGCTTTAGCACTTAACTGATTTTGAGACCGTTCCCTTCCTACAACATCTGAAGTGACAGCATACACATCTAAGAGACAAAGTCCCCCTGGAGCAGTCTTGCTCCCCTCACTCTTTGTTTCCTTTCTGGTAACAGCATTTTCTACACACATTGTGGTAGGACCACTGTGGCTGCCTCACATGGTCTCCAGGTTGTTGTGAGCCATGGGTCCCTGGAGCTGGGAAGAGAGGGTGGCTTCCTGCTTCCTCTCACGTCCATTGGTGGCATCTTCACTGTTTTAGCATGTACACTTCTTCAACCCTACAACCTGTGGGTCTCGCCTCACATTCTCACAGTGAATAGAGTATCTATCTGTCTGCTTTTAGGGATTTGTTATGTTTTCTTTTTCTTCCTTTTCCTTCCAGTGTCTTAATAGGCAATTTTGTGGACAGTTCATAGAGACAGAGTCAGGAACTGCTGACCTAGTAAAAATAAATAAAATAAAATAATGAAATAAAAATAAGATATGCTGCTCCTGCAGTGTTTCTACAGGGACGTGGAATATCCTGTCAGCACTGTATTTTAAGTACTCTCACCTGCTCAGAGTATAACAGAAGGCTCACCTGGGAGACAACTGCAGCAGTCCCTGAGAAGTCCTAAGCACTGGTAGTGGGGGTGGGACAAGCAGTAAGTGGACAGAGGCATTAGGGAAGCAGAATCTATAATGTGGAAAATAAATAAGTTTGTATGTATGTGTACGATTGTGAACGGGGGGGTTTGGTTGGAAGAACAAACATATGGGAGGAATTCACATTGGTGACGAACTTCCGAACACAAATTAATGAGAATGCTTGGAATGTTGCTAAAGGAAGAATGATTATGAAAAGAAAAGGATTACAGTTATACAGAGTAAGTATTGTAGTTTATTTTATAAGGAAATGCATAGGGAAGAAGTAAAATGCAATTTTGTGGAAAAAAAGATTAATTAAAAGATGAAAATATGTTTAAAATTGTTAAATCAAGGAAAAGTGTATATTAATGTTTGTTTTACTATTCTTTTTACTTCTCTGTATGTAGAGAACATTGTCATAATAAATAGCATGAAAAAAAAAGGAAGGGAGAAAAGTGACCTAGCTTGGGACATAGTCTCTTAGGGTGCTAGTAGAACCCCTTATTCCAGGTGACAATATTTAGGGGCCACTGGAAATGTAAGAGTAGACCCCCCAGTGATCAAGAAGGGAAGTGTTTTAAGTATAGAAGTTGTAGATGAAGTTATTACATGCTTAGGTAGAGTTCATAAAGCTACTTTCTAAATATATAATATTAATGTCATGTTCTCTTGACAGTTAGCTATGTGACTGTAGACAGGTTCAGTTTACAGGAGATATTATGGTATGGATTGTTTCTATTAGATTTTAATATTTGTGGCATATGTCTGCCTTCATAGCATATATGTGCATTGTATGGTAAAGTTTAAAGAAGCTTATCATTTACTTAGCAATATGTATTAAAAGGCCTTGAAATAATCTTTGAATGAGTAGTTTTAGGAAGCAGTGATTCTGAATCATCAAAGACATGTAAACAAAGATGTTTACCATCATATTCTTAGAACAGAAAATATAAAGTACACAAAATGATCCTAAACAGGTAAACAGAAAATAGATGATGATTTAACCACAGGAAGGGACACTGTGTATAACCAGGACAAATCATGCTTTTCAGTAATGAGGTAGGAAAATCCTCTCTAAACCAGGTGCAAACAGGATATAAAACTAAATAAAATTATAATGTATATGTCAAATGGAAATATATCATTTTATCAGCAACTATCTTATGGTTACAAGATGACAAATTTCATCTTCTTCCTTGTACTTTTCTGTATTTTCTACACATATTTAAAATATACACTGTTTTATTAGAAAACAAACACTATTCAAATAATAAATATAAGAATAAAATAAAAATAAAGTGGTTGAAGGGTGGTCTAAGTTCCTTCCGAAGAGAAAAGGAGTTTGTTTCTGTTCGTAGAGTAAATGATGCAGTAGAAACAGGAAAGTCTAAGTGAAAAATACTCTAGAAAGGACGAGTTGATGGGGGGGTCAAAATGGCTCTGGACAAAGGATTGTTACCTGTGTTAATACAGAATAGCATATTATAGGATATGATCTTGCTCTCAGAAACACTATCAATCAATGCTCTTCATCTACAAATAACATTTAAAATTCCTTGAACTTCTCAGCACCTGTGCTGATTTCTCCTTGTTTCTCCATCCTTTATCACCCTTATCAGATCTGCATTTTTAAAGGAATTGAAATTCCTTGAGGATTTCTCATTAGTAATTCTTTTCTCTACTTTGGGAACTTCTATGACCCCTTGTTGTCAGGAGGGTAATAGAATCCAGACAATTTAAATGATTTGCCTACAACTACAAGGTAAGCTGATTCTCTGGGTCAGTTGCCACATAGGAAAAGAGTCTTGGAGTTATGAACCACTATCAATTATATGCAGCTGCAGCCCAAATGGCCAACAGATGCTGAATGTTAGCGGAAGTCCATCAGAAGTGTATTTTTCCTACCTAAAATTCTAATTGCTGACATGCAGAAAAGCAATAACAAGGCAGAAAACACCAGAATGAAGCAATTAAAATGATCAAGGGGATATTGGGGGTAATGGCGAAAAAGATACAATTTTTTTCAGAGTGGAAAAATAAATGCTTAGAGAAGAAGAATGAGTAGAAGATTATGAAAGGCAAATATAAACCCATTTTTCAATTTGGGAATACGCATTTGATTTGAGGGTATAACTTGAAATCTAAAGGATGTAAAAAGAAGTGTGTAATGTCTTTGGATTGAACAATGAAGAAGAAAGTAAAAAGAAAGGTGTTTTGTACACATTCTCTCATTATATGACAAGCTGTCAAATCGCTTTGTTATAATCCCAACTCTGCCACCAGCCATTCACATGATCTTCACTTTTCAGGCCTCTAACTTATTTTGTATTGAATCAGAAATAGAATTAGGTGGGTTTGAGGATACTTTCTGATTCAAAAAGATTTTTTTCTAAATTTTGTAATACAAAAAATATATAAATATTCCATTATATATTTGTTTTTCTTAAAAGATTGTATGTACTAGAAATGTGAAAAGACCTGGGAAGTATTTATTTATATTTGAGGTTGCTGGTGACATTATAATTTTTAAAAGCAAATTAGTGGTTCCTAACAAGACCCTACACTAACATGCCTGTAGGCTTCCTCTCCCAAGATCAGTCCCCAGGCAATGATGAATAGATAGGACACAGATTTGATGCCGTGTGTTTGTATATGTAATGTATTTGGTCTGAGAGAAACTGCAACTGAGTATGGCTTTGGAAAAAGAAAATAGAAAAAGCATTATGCAATTCTGTTTACTCCTCTTACCAGATATCTTTGTGCTTAACAGTGATTCTCACAGCACATTTATAACAACTGAGATCCTTGTTACAATGTTCCTCAGATGTAAAATCAGTGAAGAACTGAAGACTTTTACTTGTAGAGATCTAAAATAATCCCCAGTCACATCCCCAAGGGTATGAATTATAATCTAAGCAGTATCTACCTTTAATGCTGCTTTTTTTTTTTTAGGGACAAAGGGTGAGATTCTGACTCAAGTCATCTTGCCCTGTGGTGAATACCTGGCCACTTCCCTGGTTCCTCCTCCAGATCCATTGAGGTTGAAGGCTAAGTTATGGTCTTTATAGTGAGATTTCCCTGGGAGTGTAATTAAACCCCCAGAGGAAAATGTACTTAAAGATGTTTGAGAAATATGACAATTTCAAAACATATATATATATAGATACAATTATAGATTATAGATACCATATATATAGATACCACAAGCAAAAATACTAGAGCAGCTAAACCAAAAACTTAAAATTAGTTTAAAAAACAAACAAAAAGGATAAGAAATTAGCAATTTGAGCTATGAATTAAAAAACAATAAAAATAACAAGGAAGAATATTAAATATGAACAATATAATAGTCATACTTTAAAAACAAATAGTTGATGAATAAATAGCTGAGGAGCCAATTAAGACTTTGGAGACCATATTAAGCAGATCTTCAATATGGAAAAAGGAAAGACAAATAATGGAATATGTACAAGAAAAGCTGAGAAATATGAAGAATATGGATAGTGAAAAGAATGTTTGGAAAATAAAGATATCAGAAAAACTGAATTTTTAAAATGGAGATGAGAAAATATTTGAAATAGTGGGTTTTTAAAAATTTAAGTAGAAGATTATAGATGAAAAACATTCAGAGAATGTCAAAGGAGAGAGAGAAGGAAAGATCCACTCATAGAAACATAATGAAATTTAAGAACATGAAAGTGAGAGAAAATTCTGAAAGCATACAGAGGAAAAAGAATAAAACTCAGGTTAGCAACAGATTCTTCAACAACAACACTGGATACAAGAAGACAAGATTAAAACTTAGAAGTATCCGCATAGTCAAATTTTCACTGAAATATAAGGATATGATAAAAATATTCTTATAATAATAAAATCTCAGAAAATTTGTCAGAATGTCACAATTGGATTAAAATAGATTATATAAACTATTCAAATAAAAGGGAAGACAAGTCTAGAAGTTGTCACAAGAGCTATATAAAATAAAGATCAAATACTAAGGTGTTTTTTTTTTTTTTAAGATTTTATTTATTTATTTGTCAGAGAGAGAGAGAGAGAGAACACAGGCAGACAGAGTGGCAGGCAGAGGCAGAGGGAGAAGCAGGCTTCCCACCAAGCAAGGAGCCCGATGCGGGACTCGATCCCAGGACACTGAGATCATGACCCGAGCCGAAGGCAGCCGCTCAACCAAATGAGCCACCCAGGCGTCCCCTTACAAGGTTTTTAATTATATTTTGAAATAGTAAGTGAAATAAAAAAGGAATTAAAAGTCTAGGTTTGGACTAATATGATAGTTACTAGCTATATGAAGTGTACATGTTCAGTTTATTCAGGCAGTATGATCATTTTAAGCACAAAATACATGCAGAAAAAGACTAATAGAGCTACAAATAAAATCCACTACCATATTGGGAGATATAAATACATATCTCTTGATAACTGACAGCTCAAACATCCAGGTTAAAGAAAAGAAAACAATATCAATAAAAGACTGATTTGGTAATCTCATACAGAGTTCTACACCCAGTAAATAGGAAGGGCAAATTTTTCTCAAGAATGAATGAAATTAAAAAAAAATGAGCATAAAGCCTCAACAAATCTCAATAGCAACAATCTCAATAACAAACCTTAATAACAATAATACAGACCATGATCATTCACTACAACATCATTAATTTAGAAATTAATAACAAAAATACAAATTAAAAAATCTCCATGCATGCAGGAAATAGAAAACACTGTAAGTATGTCACAGATTATGAAAGAAGCATGAAAAAAATTGAATAATACATAAAATTGAATAATAAAAATGCTCCATAGCAAAACTTGTAGGATTAACAAAAATGATGCTTCAAAAAATGTATCATCTGAAATACTTATAATAGAAAAGAAGAAATCTTCAAAAATAATGAGCAAAATTTTTAACTTAGAAATTTAATAAAGGATAAGCCAAAAGAAAAGAGAGATAATAAATATAAATGTAGAAATAAGTGGAATAGAAAAACATGTTATAATTGAGACCAGCAGAGTAAAAGTTATTCTTTGAAATACAAATACTATTAAAATAGATAAACTTCTGGCAAAAGTAATCCAAAGTTAAAGAGAAAAGATAAAAATGTATACTATTAAGAATGAGGAGGACATAACTAAAAATAAAATGAAGGTTTAAAAAGATGAATCTTATCAACAATTATATGATGAACTCGTAACTTAGACAAAACAGACAAATTCTTATTAAAAAACCCACCTTGCTGAACTTTATTCAGAAGGGATGAGTAGCTAGTACAACTTATAAATAGTTTTTAAAAAATTGAGGAAGAGGTTAAGAATCTTTTCAGAAAGAAAATAGTATACCAATATAGTTATGTGGATGAGTTCTACAAACAACTTACAAAAGAAGTTATTCCAATTTTACAAAAGCTTTTCCAAAAATATAAAACAAGTGAAATACTCTCTAGTTCATTTTATAAGGACAGCATTACTCTATTGATAATACTATACTTTTAAAAAACTAAAAATTTTCCCCTAAAAATAGAAAGAAAGAAAACCTATGGATTCATTTTATTCTTTAGTATAGAAGCAAAATTGCTAAGCAATATAGTACCAAATTGATATACTTTAAAAAAAATGCATCCCATGATCAAATTGTGTTTATCCTAGGTATCCAAGAGTCATTTATTATTATTTTAAAGATTTTATTTATTTATTTATTTGAAAGAGGGAAAGACAGAGATAGTGAGTGAGTCAGGGAAGGGCAGAGGAGATGGGAGAGGGAGAAAGAGAGAGAATCTGAAGGAAACTCTCTGCTGAATGTGGAATCCAATGTGGGGCTTGATCTCATGACCCTGAGATCATGACCTGAGGTGAAACCAAGAGTTGTAGGCTTACTCAATTGAGCCACTCAGGCTCCCCAAGAATTATTTATTCTTAAAGGGTCTATAATATAATTTAGATTAAAAGATGTAATTGGATAAAAGACACTAAAAGACAAAAAGACAAAAAACATATCTGCATCTCAATAGACACATATAAAGTGTTTAATACAATTTGGTACTCATTGTTATTTAAGAAAAAAATACTGTTAGGAAATAAGAAGTATATGAGAACTTCTAAAACCTGATACAGAGTTTTAGAATACAAAGGGTGTATTAGTAAGAGTTCTGCAGAGAAGTAGTACCAATAAAATGTGTATATATAGAAGCATATTTATTATAAAGAATGTGGCTTATGAGATTGTAGAGGCTGGAGTGTCCAAAATCTGCAGGGTGAGCTGTAAGTCTGGAGAGCAAAAAAGAGCTGATGTTGCAGATGAGTCCAATGGAAACCTGCTGGAGAATTCTCTTACTCAAGGGATGCTGGTCTTCTTTTTCTATTCAGGTCTTCAATTGATTGGATGAGGCCCTCCCACACCTACAGGGCAATCTGCTTTACTTAAAACCCACTTATTTAAATATTAATGTCATCTAAAACACCCTTACAGTAACATACAGAATAATCTTTGATCAAATATCTGGTCACCTTTTGGCCCAGCCAACTTGACACATAGAATTAACCACCATAAAGAGTATCTAAAATAAATAGCAAACAAACTAAAAGGCCAGAACAAACATGATAGTAAATGGAAAAAATCTTAGAAGAATTTAGTTTAAAATTCAGATGTGATTAAAAAAAAGCTGCCTATTAATACATATATTCAAAATTGTATTGACAGTTCTTGCCAGTACAATGAAACAAGAGTAAAAAAATTAGAGGTATATACATTAGAAATGAGGGAATGGGGTGCCTGGGTGGCTCAGTTGGTTGGGTATCCAACTCCTTGATTTTCGTTCAAGTCATGAGCTTGGGGTTATGGGATTGAGCCCTGCATTGGGCTCCATGCTCAGTGGGAATCTGCTTAGGATTCTCTCCCTCTGCCCCTCTCCCTGCTCAAGCTTGTTCTCTCACTCCTCTCTCTCTCTCAAAAAGTAAATAAACAAATCTTTAAAAAAAGCAAGAAATGGGGAAATAAAAATGTCATTACTTGCAGATGATACAATCATTTACATAGAAAAAAGTGAAGTAATCAATAGGTGAATTATTATAAGTGGGGAGAATTGGAAAAGTAGTTGGATATAAAAATAAAAAAACACAAAGTCAGTTGCCCTTTTGTATATCAGTGGCTAAAACCCAGAAAACATAATTAAAAAGAATATATCATTCACAATAGTATTCAGGGGATACTCAGTACTTTCAAATAAATCTATCAAAAACAGTGCAAGATCCCTACGAAAAAAATTATAAGCTTTATTTAGAAATATTAAAGAAAATCTAAATAATTGGGAAAATATACCATATCCATGGGTAAAAAGACAATTATCAATTCTCAAACTCACCTGGAGAATCAATACAATTCAATTAAAATGTCAGCAGGATATTTAATGGATCTTGATAAGATATTTCTAGAAATTTAAGTGTTTGATAAAGAGATATAATTGAAGAGATGAACTATAATGAAAGACTTGCCCTACACAATATCATTTCTTTAGACAAGATGTATTATGAAAATGTGATAATTAAGGTGTTATAGTATTGACTGAATTGAATACAAAGTCCAGGAATAGACCCATGCATACGTGGAACTTTGACATAAGACAGAAATGTTGTGTCAAAAGATTTTAAAAATTTCAAGTTAAAATACTTGACATTGATAAGAACAAAAGTAAAATTAGATCCCTACCTCACGTGGTAAAACAAAAATCAACTTCATAGTGATTAAGCACTTCAATATATAAAAAGAACTTTGAAACTCTCTGTAGAAAATATGGGTGAATATGTTTTGGACCACAGGGAAGTATTTGTTTAAGACACAGAAAACATTTCTACAAAACATTGTTGGGGTGCCTGGGTATCTCAGTCACTTAAGCATAGAACCATGGGTTTCAGCTCAGGTCATGATCACAGAAGTATAAGATCAAGCCCTGGGTTGGGCTTCATGCTCAGCATGGAGTTTGCTGGAGATTCCCTCTATTCCTCTCCCTCTGCCCCTGTCCCTGCTTGTACTCTCTCTCTCTCTCTCTCAAATAAATAAATTATTTTAAAAAAGAAACCAAAACAAAACAAAATGTTGAATTGACCTAGTGATTCTACTCCCTCAGTCCAAACCTAAGCAAAACTCTGTCCATGCACAATACAGGAAATGTTTTAAAGTGTTTAGAATAGCACTGTTCACAGTGGCAAAAGCTAGAAGTACCTCAAATGTGTATCATCAGGAGAATGGTGAAGCAAACCATCATTTATTCATTACATTGTATATTACAGCGTAATATACAGCAATCTAAACAAATGTAATAGAGAACATGGATGAATTTTGGCAAAAAATATCAAGTGAAAAAAAGTGAATTTCAAATTATAACATCATATGTCTTATAATTACATATAAAAAAGAAGCAATGAAATGATTAATATGGAATCTAGGATATGATTTCCTTGGATAATGCAAGGTAAGGGCATGGGGACTACCACGTAATTACATATAGATTATTGTAAAGGTCCTGTCTTTGATTTTGGATTCTAGGTTCATGTGTACTTACTATGTTATTAGAAATAACTGTCTTGTTTTCTTTGTCAATTATGAAAATGACTTTCTGCCTAATTCTAGACCAGTCAATCCTGGTGCAGACATAGTATATTTTTAGTTAGCTAAATTGCATAACTTACCTATTGCAGCAAAAGAACTACACCCAAAGTTTGAGCTTTAAACCAATAATAATTATTTGTCCTAGATTCTGTGGGTCAGCAATTCAGATAGATTACAGTGAGGATGGCTTGCATCTGCTCCATGGTGCCTAGGGTCTCAGCTGGAAGACTCAAAATCAATTGATATCTAGAGCATTAAGGGCTGCTGTTGTCATTGCAGTGGTCTGTGTGCTAGGATGTTTATCTTTGTTACTCTTCACACACAAGAAGAAGGCAAGTTTCAATAAATAAATGGTTCATTTAGACCTAAGAGGAATAAAGTAAGATTGAATGACTGGGCTCTTACATTCAATGGTTATTGAGGTTAAAACTCCCAGTTCTCAAATTGTCTTTCTATCTCACATAAAGTAGCTGAACCAACAATCCCATTTCTATAGTTTGAAACAGTTTGTGCAAAGACTGAGGAGAAAAAAAAAACACAATCAAAGTGTGTAGTAACTATAAAAATGATAATTTTAGTTTCATCTCTGAGTCCCAAAAAGAACAACTGGTAGAAAACAGACACTATCAAGTCTTCACTTTTCCACCTTATGGTCCCCAGGAGGCATTTTGTTCTCCACCTTGATGCTTGTGATCTTTTCTTATATATATTTTTTGAAATTTACCCCCTTGGGCTAGCTGCATCCTGTAAATGATGTTACTTCACACATGCTCAACAATGTGGGACAGCCTTCAGCAGTGGGACTTGGGCCTTGTGTCTTGCAGCATACTGCTTTTTACCTTGGGACTAGGGATTATCATTATATGTTTTCCCAATAGTTTCTCTTTCATCAGAGTCTGGAGAAAACTAATAGAATTGGATTGGAGAACATTAGTGTAAAACTGGTATGTTGACTCAGAAGTATGCTTGCCTTGATATTATCAGGCAAGATTTTAAGACAAAATACAGACACCTTTATTTTCTCCTTCTTTAGTTGGATTCTAGGCTCATGCAGCTTCATTCCCGTTCATGCACTCACCAGTTTCGAAGACCCCTTTTCCTGACCAATTATCAGCCACTGAGATCCTTTTGACTATTTTACATAAAGACTCGTGGAACACTCATAAATAGAAATTTGTTTTGACTACCAGGACATACAAATTTTATCTTGGTGTGAAATCTCCCTAAGTTCTTCTGGTTTTCAACTGATACCATATTGGGAAATCTTGAATTTCAACTTGAAAGTTATATTCAATTACTTTATAAATCTAGTTGCCAAGCTCTTGGCATTAACATGAACAATTCTTGGCCTGCCTTGATTCATCCTTTTTCAATTTTCTGATTAGAACCAAAACTTTTTAAGTCTCCTATACCCTTAATCCCATGATCATTACCAAAGATAATGATAAATGATAATGTTTCAGTGTTAATGAGGGAGTAAATAGCATGTTAATGACATTTGCAGATGTATCTAAATTAGAAGTTGTTAACATCAATGAGGCCAGAAAGAAAATACTGAAAGTCCTAAAGAAGTAGAAGCACACAGAGGAAAAAACAAACATGAAAACAAACTAAGTTTCAACTAACATAATACATATTCTTGTAATGAACAGAGAGCTAACAGAAAAGAGCCAACTACTGCCCTGGAGACCTGAAGAAAGGAAGAAACAGCAAAGGCTATCTAAAGAGGATTTTACCCATGGCTGGAATTAATTCCAAGGGTTTTATACTAAGAACTTTCAAAAGTATCCTTACTTCTCTGACCATTATTATCCTGGTAAATGTTTAACAAGGGGATCTCTGACCAAAAGAAAAAAGGAAAGGAAGAAATAAAAAATGAAAAAAAAATATGTGCATGTGTGCACAGATATATAGTTATTATAACATTTGCTAACATAGAGGATATATACAGCACTATTCACAAATAATGAATATATGAGTTTCCTGGGTGGGTCAGTCTGTTGAGCATCTGATTCGTGGTTTCAGCTATCTCAGGGTCCTGAGATTAAGCTCCATGTTGGGCTCCGTGTTCATTACAGAGTCTGCTTGAGATTCTCTCTCTCTCTCTCCCTCTGCCCCTCTCTCTGCTCGTGCTCTCTCTCTCTGTAAAATAAATAAATAAATTATTAAAATAAAAGCAAATAATTAATATAATACTCTTTATTGTAAATTTGATATAAACAATTAATTCTCATAGAATACTTCCTTTGATTTTTGCCAAATTCTTATACCCATAGCCCATTCATAACCAAGAATAGTTCCAATTTGATGTTGGCTGATATTTTCCTTTCCATTGAATAAGATGAAAGTAAAATAGCAAAGACGTATGTCAGAATTACTTTGATCTGTAAATGACTTAAGCAACTTTTTTTGCTGAGCCAGACACTCTGAATATTTCCACCATTTTTTTGTGCTATTCACAAAATGATGGTTGTGGACATAATAGGTTTTTAAGTTTAATCTCAATAATTAATATTTTCTCTGTCACTTTCTTAAGTCTAGATAATCAACAAAGCAATTAATCAAGATTTGATTTGTAGTATTTGCTGATTTCCATGGTCTCCCATGTTATTCTAGAACAGTGGGGACCTTGTCCTTGGCCTGCTTCAAAACTGGTACAGATCAGCGTAATCATTAGATGACTACTCTATCACTCTGCTATGGCAGGCAGTCAAGTGTATTTCTTGTCTTTCTTGTTCATCTCCTGCCATTTTCCACCTCACTCCAGTATCCTCTGCTCCTCACTCCATACCACTGATGGCATATTCCAGAGGTAGTACTCTTAATTCAAGTAGTTCTTTGCCTAGTATGTTCTACTCACTCTTCTCCATCAGAAGAAATTGTATTTGTTTGTCAGAGAGCAACTCGAATGTAAAGCTTTGCCTGGCTTTCTGAAAAAGTTACTTATTCCCTCCTTTGTACCCCTGTTACCACTTGTTTATATTTTTCTTAAGTAATGTATACAATACACTTTACACAAGACATAGCATGTAGTGAATATTCAGTTGGTGGTCTCTCCTCCAATTTCCTAGTGGCAAGGACATGAGTTTTAGAATGCAGGTCCCAGTGACTTGTTAGCTCTGCGATCTTGGGTAAATTATACAACCTCTTTATGTTTCAGTTTCTTCATCTGTAAATTGGAAATAATTATTTTCTCTTTTAGAGCCACAGATATAAATATTGGAAATAAATCAGATATTGTTGATAAAGCATCAGGTCCATTTTATGTACCCATTACATGTCAGTTCTCTTTCTTTCCAACCCCATTTTTTCATTCTATATATTAATTATTTGTGTTCATGTACCTCTTACAAGACTGTGAGTTCCTTGGCTGCTGAGACCATCCTTGCTTAATTTTCTGTGCTTCACGCTGACCCATTATAATTCTTAGAACATGGTGCAAGCTCAGTTACTATGAGATGAATAAAGAGTGGGTATGTCTTAGATCTCCCTATTGTGACTGGATTTAGCATGAACATTCTAGGAATTCAAGGGCAACTTGAGTTCATGAAATGAACCAACCACCTAGTAATAAGTGAGTAACTACTATGGGAAGAATATGAAAGAAACCTAAGACATTGTTATTATTTTAAGTGAATTTATGGTTTAAGTTGGGAGACAAAATATCTCTGTATGAAACTTTAAACAACATGATGAAAAATACTGGATAAGATCTTTCATGTGCAAATTCTTCACTATGAACAAAAAGTCCAGTAGAATATAAGAGACAGGAAATCTCTCTGGTGGGCAAGCATATTCAGACATTAGTGAAGGAGGTAGAATTTTAGGGACCATAAGTGCTAAGATTAGGTATAGTGAATAAATCTTAAACAGATAATACTTGTTCTTGAGCAATAATGAAAATTCATTAAAAAAATTAACATGTCCAGGGGCGCCTGGGTGGCTCAGCGGGTTAAGCCTCTGCCTTTGGCTTGGGTTATGATCTCAGGATCCTGGGATCGAGCCCCACATTGGACTCTCTGCTCAGCGGGGAGCTTGCTTCTCCCTCTCCCTCTGCCTGCCTCTCTGCCTGCTTGTGATCTCTCTGTCTCTATCAAATAAATAAATAAAATATTAAAAAATATAACACGTCCAAGTTCTGTACAAGTCTGAAGGAATTAGCCATTTGGGAGGGGGTTTTCATTTAAGAAACAAACAAAACTGAATATTATAAGCTGAATTGTGTGCCTCAAAATTCATGTTGAAATTACAACCTCAGTTCCTCAGAATGTGATTGTATTCGAGTTAAGGTCTTTAAAGAGGTAATTAAGTAAACTGACGTCATGTGGTCGGGCCCTAATCTGTATGGCTGGTGTCCTCATAAGAAGAGATTAGGATAGACAGCATAGGCTGAGAGAAGACCCTGTGACGGCACTGAGAAGGTAGTCATCTGGAAGGTGGTCAACTGGTCAACCCAGCCGAACACTTTGATCTTGGACTTCCAGCCTCCAGAACTGTAAGAAAATAAATTTCTGTTGCTCAATCCATCCTGACTATTATTTGTTATGGCAGATCAACCAGACTAACACACTGAGCAAGGTTGACAGCAATAGGAATGGAATAAGTGAACGTGATGTTCACTGAAGGGGAACCATGAAAAGGACCCGTGAAATAGTAGGATTTAGGGGTCAGCATTTAGGACTTACACCATAGCAAATCCACCTAGAGGGCTGAGTGCCCTCCCAGGTCTCTTTCAGTAGGTTCCATTTACTTCCTGACATGCTCCAGCATTCTACACCTCCTTCTCCTGCCACCCCTTGTTTTGCCTTCTTTCAGAATTCTGCTTAGCTTTTCACATGCCTCTGTCAACACTCCTTGTGGGATAACTTGTTCCCTGTCTCATTACCCTTGGTATTGACTTTACCAGTCTGTAGTCTGTGGGTCTGTCTCCCAACTAGTCGTGAACTTCTGATGGATGGGGTCAGTTTTAGGTATATTTATAGATCTTTAGTCAAATACAACATTTGACATGTAGCAAGTGCTTAATACATATTTTCTCGCTGAGACTACACTTGGTTTATGCCTCCATCTCCAGAAAAACTTAATTTTGATATTACATTATGCCTTGACATATGCTTTTAATACTTTATGTATTCTTTAATGGAATAAAAAAATTAATATTTTTCACTGTTTCATTTCTTCCTATTGTTCTTCCATTGTGCCCTTCCTCTTCATCCTTCCTCACTGCTCCCACCAGACAATCCAGGCTATAAAATCCCTGATGATGGAGTTTGTTGTTTCTTTATCTCTGCCCTCTTGTCCTCTGCTACCTCTCTGAACCAAGAATGCTGCCTCAGAGTTGGCTGCTGTTGGTGTCATCAGACAAATGTAAAATGAATTCACAAAGGCGGGGCTTTGAGAGTTTTCCTTCCTATCTCTTTTTTATGGAGTTTGGGAGACAGAACTCATTTTGAAATTGTAGTCACATGAGGGGGTAAGTGGTCATTCAATTAACGTTTCCTGGGATACTGTTATAGGAACTGAAGATACAGGAGGAAAAGGAGACTGTTCTCAAGGAGCTCACAGGCAAGGAGATAATGAGAATAGGGCACTGGGTACTAAAACAACAGTATTAAGAACAGTGTGTCAGGCACCTGACTCACATTAAAGGCTCCCCAGAGGTGAGGTCTGTACAGGACACTCTTAGCAGGAAATCAGAGTTAGTCAAGTTTGGTTGGACTAGAGAAAAGCTCTGTACTGGTAGAGATGGAGTAGGTAACTAAGCACAGCCAAATTATAAAGAAACCTTTATCCTTGTATAAAGATTTAAGCCATTAAAGTGTTTTAGAGAGGGTAGGAGATTATTATGTTCAGAATGAAATTTTAAAAAGCTCTCTGTAGCTGCTGGGTATAGTGGATCAATTACAGAAAGAGACTAGAAGCAGGGAGATCAGAGATCGGTTTTTATTTTATCTTGAAAATAAAGGAAAACTTTCTTAGATTTTTTATATTTCCATGGCAGTCATTGGCATGATGGTGTATTAGTTTTCTACTACTGAAAATCACCCCCAATTTAGTGGCTTAAAACAACACAAATTTGTTATCATATATTTCTGTGTCTCAGGAGCCTGGTATGGGTCTCAGTGAGCTAAAGTTAAGGTACAGACAGATTGTGTTCTTATCTAGTGGTTTTAGGAGAGACTCACCTTCAGTGCTCATTCAAGCATTAGCTGGATTAATGTTTTAAGTGTGGCCATACAATTTTAAGACCGAGGTTTCTGTATCTTGCTGGCTATCAGTCAGGGGTCATTATTAGCTCCTAGAGGCCTCTCTACTATCTTAGCACATGGGTCTCTATGTCTCAGAGCAGCAAAAGTGGTCAAATCCTTCTCACTGTGCCATCCATCTGATTCAACCAGAAAAATTTCTCTGATTTTTAAGGATTCATGTGATTACATTGAGCCTGTCTGAATAATCCAGAAGAATCTCCACCATCTCAAGATCTTTAACTAAATCACATATGCAAATTCCCTTTTGCCATGTAAGGTAACATATTCACAGGTTCCAGGGATTAGAAAAGGACATTTTTGAGGAGCCATCGTCTCTTGGTCCTGGTTGACTCTCATTGCCTGTAACGCTGTTTTGGCTCTTCGTGCCTATATCTTGATTGCTCTCTTTAAATTCCTGCCACTTGAAAATGTTATTAGAAATGTGTAAACTTGGACCCCATCCTAAATCTACAAAATGAAAATCTGTATTTTAGCTACATTTCCAGGTTATTCATATGGATGCTAAAATCGGGGAAGCACTGTTCTAAATAACTCACATGTTCTCATCCCCCTCTATACTTAGAACATTTAAACTCTTCTTGTCCTGTTGAGCTGAGTTGTTGAGAGGATGTTTGGTCAAGCAAATTCCTTGTGTTGGGCACCAAGTTTTCTTTTTGCCTTCTCAACATTCCCAGTAACTGATGCTGTTCCTTGGACCTGCATCTATGTCTGCATTTCTAGAATCACAAAATCTCCAAGGTCAAGATGTCGCTACCTACAAGGGGTAGAAGGTAAAGAGAATCCTGGGGTGTAAAGGAAGAAAGGGAAGTGTTTTTAAGTGGCACAGTCTGTTCAAATCACTGTGCTCATGAGGCAGGGAAGAACAGAGAACTAGGAATTTGTGAATCCAGGCTATTAACTGGGTTTCGTGGGGTGTTGTCAAAGCCTGGAGAATTGGTTTCATCTGAAAGTCTATGGGGGTTAGGTACATTCCTAAATTCACAAGGCCAGATTGACTTATTGGAGGTTTTATGTAAAGCAGACTTTATTTTAGAGCAGTATTTTCAGTTTATTTCTGTCTCTACCACACTCAAGGACCCAGGCACATGTCTATAACTAACAGCAGCCTATTGGTCTCAGTTTGGTGTGTGGATGAAAGAATAACTGAATGCAAAGTGGTGTGGTAATGCTGGGATTTTTCCTTATGTGCATTTTTTTCCTAGGTGTATTCTGCCCACTCCCCCAGGCCTACTACTCTGCCAGCCACAGAACGGCCTTCCGGAATTTCTGAGAATGTGGGGCACAATTCAAAAAAGCCATGAAAGTGATTTTGATAAATCCCTAGGAAGGCCATGCTTGCCAAGGATTTTTTTTTTTTAATTGATGTTTTAAAGTGAAAGGTCACATTGTAAGCCATGGAGACTTTTGCAGGCCTACTCTCTTGCCTTGATGATTCAGAATGCTGATAAGCTGGGCTGCTCATTCCAGTGCAGAGTACTTTGTATGGAATAGGGTCTAGGTAAGGAACTATTGAAAGAAAAATACACAAATGAGTGTGAACTATTATACTTCTCATATATTGAAGCCACCATACTTCTAAGAAAACACATACCTTTAAGTGGCCTCGGGGAGTAAGAGAAGGAGAGAGGGAGCACTTCCCTTGCTCATTCATATTGGCTTGCAAGGAAGTATCTCCACAGACAGGAGATCTGGCTCCTGTGCTCGGTCCTGCTCTTTCTGTTTCTTTCCAGCAGCATGTCCTTGGGCCGTGGAGGACTGGATGAAAGGAACTTTATTAGCTTTCCCTTCATACCCTGACAGGCACAATGACTCTTGTAGGTTTTAATTAAAATGTTTAATTAAGCACAATTCTAGTAGCAGAAAGTTAGCTCTCCTCCTGGTGAAGTCCCCAGGCTTGGAGTTGAAGGAGGAGAAAGAGAATGGAAGAGGTACAGCAGAAACTTGTTTTCCATCAGCTAAAATATATGTCATGATGAAGTGAGGAGAGATATTTAGTTGTATTTCTACTTTAGGCTTTACAGGTGAAACTAAGAAGAAATAAATTTTGGCTTCAACATTCTTCTGTCCCTACTTTTTACAACTCTCACCTCCCATGGATAGGTCTCGAGGCTTTCTGTAGTTCTTAAAGTCCCCCTATAACATCTTACTAATTCTGTACAATATTACGTATTCTCTAATTTTCCCTAGCAATCACTGTCCAGTCCATACCCTCTGTCCTCCCTCAACTTGCACATCCTATGTCCTTTTCTCAGGCCCCTGCCTCTCATGAAGGTCAATGGCTTGGCTGTGTTTACTAGCCTGAGTAGTGGTGCTTTCAAGTCATACCTTGATCTTAGTGACAAGAAGCCTTGCAGATTCTTCAAGATAAAGGAAGGGATTTTAGCCTTAAGGGAAGATGCCTTTGATCAAAAATATCCTTTTGGCACTCTTCAAATCAATTCAAATTTACTAGTTTTAGAGTGGAGTGTCTTGTATGTCATAGTCACTAAATAAAGAGGCTGTCCAGACTCTATTCCTCTTCCAGGCATGCTTTCCCTGCTACTTGATGCCAATCTCGTTAACCTCCTTTCCTTTCCAAAAATCAAGGCTGAAGCAAACATAAACACAAACAGCAAATGATACTGAGGAACTCTTGGGGTTATGAAGAGTTTCTAGAACCGTAAATGTGGTGTTTTCTTCCCTTGTCTTATAAACTGGGCTGATGGTAATGAGACAACTTCTTGCTTTTTAGAAAACAGTTTTCAAATAGAACTTCCAAAACAATGGAGTCCCATAATATAATGAAATGATATCGTGGATGTTAAAGATGAAGATAAAGGTGTTACTAGATACTTCCACATCCATCTCTGAAGTGTTCTATGTCCTGAACGGTTGACCTCGATGAACCCTATCAACATGCTGTCTTACCTCTCTGGTTTCCAATTGGTTTGGCTGGTGAAGAGCACTGGCAGGAATTAGGAGGGTGAGAGTAAGGTCTAGGTATTGATCCTTCTGATTCCTTCCTCAGCTGAATTGCCACTCCTCTTAGATGAGCATTTCCAATAATTCTTTCTTTCTAGGTTGCTGTTCCAGTAACTATTTCTACTCAGGTCTAGGGTTGATAACAGTGCTTTAAGTGACTAGTCCAAGGATCCTGCATTTCTTACACACTGAGATTTCCTTACAACCTACTTTTGCTTTGTAGCTAGTACTTTCATTCCTCATCTTAAATTAGCCCATTTGAATGTGCCATGTGTTTCTTCCTGGGGCCCTGAATGATTCAGTGCTAAAAGGATAGATCTGGAGGAACTGGTCAATAAGTGATCACTTTGATGAAATCAAGGCCAGGACTGATAAGCATCTTTTGATGGTTGATGTGTGAAGAAAAGCCACTTTCCCTTGCCTAACTTTTGTCTTACATAAGCATTGATGAAGTCTACCTAAAGACAACACAAGGAGGTTACAGTAAACATAGAGGTATACCCTTCTATTCTTTTCCACTACAAGCAGCATACAAGCATAGAAAAATCTGGGGACTGAGAGAGTTTGAGCTGTATCTTAGACTTCACTGGCTGAGTCTAGCATTTCCTCATTAATAAATTAGGATGAAAATAGCTGTCCATTCTACCCCTCAAGTTTGTTGTGAGAATAGCATGAAATGATGTCTGAGGGCACTCCAAGTTGCTGAACCAGCCCTCAAGGTTCTTCTAGACTAAGAGGTGACAGGGCCTAGAATAAAGGAATAGTCTGAGAACAGAATAAGGGAGATTTTCCTCTAAAGTGAGAGAGCTAGTCCTTGTGAGCTGCATTCTGTCCCAAGTGTTTCTTTTCTTTCACCTCTGGCTTCTACCTTTCTCTCCTGGCCTGGAACCCTTTATATTAGGAGATGCATTCTAGGACTATGCTGTCATGACTGAGGATGCATTCAGAGGAAGTTCAGAGAGTGACTGGGGTTTTTTCATCAAAACACTTATCAGGGGACGCCTGGGTGGCTCAGTTGGTTAAGCGGCTGCCATCGAGTCCCGCATCAGGCTCCTTGCTCAGCAGGGAGCCTGCTTCTCTGCCTGCCACTCTGTCTGCCTGTGCTCTCTCTCTCTCTCTGACAAAAAAATAAATTAAAAAAATCTTTAAAACAACAACAACACTTATCAGCAACCCTGCCTGAAAAAGAGCGGTCAGGGGTAAGGAATGGGTGTGAATCTTTTTCCAAAACTCAGATATCACATATAGTTAAAAATAATTTTTTAAGATCATACTAAGCGCAAGTTTGAGATTGTATCCTCCCAAGTTGACAGGTAAATCAATAACCGTCTTTTTCAACACATCTTCTCTACCTCTGCCCTCCTTTCCCATTTGTCCAAAGGTCTCTGAAGTCTCAGGAAGAGCTCTCTACCATGTACTTTCCACTTCATACTACTTATGCACCCATTATCCATATCCTCCAATGTCTTTGAAGTCTACTGGTTCTGTTGCGTCCATGCTAAGCTTGGGAAATGAAGGTCTTTGCCTATGCTCCAAGCACCCTTTTGGCCTACTTGGACTTCATCCACTTCCTTTCTGATGTACATCTAATTCTGCAGATTCTTATAAAGGACTCCTCTCAGCCACAGGTCTAACTACCTGAGAAATTCAAAGACATCTATCTGTCCTTTTGGTAGCCTTGAGGAGATCTGTTATCTCCTTCCCTGCTCCCATTTCTCTCTTTTCCAATGCTGCCACCTCTCTTTTCTTGATGTTCCATGAGCTTAAGCCTCTACTTATTTTTAAAGATTTACTTATTTGAATGAGAAAGAGCACAAGCAGGGGAAGCAGCAGGCAGAGGGAGAAGGAGAAGCAGGCCCCACACAGAATAGGGAGCCCTATGTAGGGCTCAATCTCAGGACCCTGGGATCCTGACCTGAGTAGAAGGCAGATGCTTAACCAACTAAGCCACCCAACTGCCCCAACCTTAAAAAGGAAAGAAAAGACAAGAGGTTCTCTTTGAATCTTTTAGCCCAACACACAAACCTCCCCCTTAAGCAAGTAGGCAAAAGTTTGGTTTCCTTTCGTAATACATGTAAGAAAAAATAGAGTAATACTGCAAATCATCTTGCCACAATTGTTTTTTGCATGTGGCTTATCTTCAACCTAGGAACTTAAAAATACAAGGATATTTGGAGAAGGAGTGAAAAGCATTGGGATAACTTTTGGGGACAATGCCTGGTTTTTGTCTCTCTCTTTTGGTGTAAGTCCCTAGGGTGGGTGTTCTATAGTTTTTAAGAGTTAAATGTGACTCTTCTAAATGACTTATTTACAGGCCCAGGGAACTTCTTCCTTTCAGAAAGAGGATCAGAATGTATAACACATCTCCAAATGATGTTTTCTGCTTTAGGGTTTATTTAAAATATATTTCTTCTTTAAAGCCCATTTGGAGACTTTGTATTGCTTGCTTTGTCTCCCAGCAACGTCAAAAAAGCCGATGGGAATGACATTTTTTTTCTTAATGTGTGCTTTCAGTCAAGGGGAAAAAAAAGGCAACAAAAACCTTGCAGCTCTTCTAAACCAGTTCCCAAAATAGACCCAGAGAGAAAGAGAAACCAAAGCATGCCATGCAACACTTCTTGAGGGAGCAATTATAACCTGGAGAAAAAGACACAGTGAGTGCATGGCTCCTAGAAACAGAACTTAGTGCAGAGGCATCTACCTCTCCTGTCTTCCACTAGACACAAGCATACATCATAGCAAAAGCTATGCTGGTCCAAAAAATAAATTACCAGGACCCTGAAAAAATTGTAGTATTAGAACTGTCCAAAGAATTTTGGACAATCATCAAACCATGCCACCCAGAGATAAGGCACTGAGAGCTGATTCAAGGGGCAGGACTCTGCTAGGTCCTACTAATGTGATCGGAAATATCTCTCAGTAATTTAATATACACTCCAAGTTAAGTTTTTATCATTTTCCTCTGTTTGTAGGGTGCATCCCACTCCAATTGGACTAGTCTAATTTTCTGAACTCTACTCTTCTCTTTTTTGTCCTTGAGGCTTCCTATAAGCCATCCCCTCAGCCTGCTATATTCTTCTCTTTTCTCTTTTTACCTTCCATTTCATCTTTCCTCTGGCCCAATTCTGCAGGTAGATGTATGTCCTACTTGAGTGTTCTCATAGCATATAATACTTGTTTTTGTAGGACTTACTCATGATTCTGAGTTTTCCATTTGTCTCTCCCTACTCCCCAGACTGTAAAATCCACAAGGATAGACACTTTAGTTTTTCCCTCTCTGTTTTGCAGTCCTAGCATGGTGCCTTGTGCTGTCTCATAGGCATTTGACTATTGTTTAATTATCATTTGATTAAGAAATTAATTCCAGAAACTAAATTCCTTGTTTTGAACAGGTTAAGGACACATTCAGACTTACTACTGTCTATTAGGCCTTAGGCAACTGTCCAGGTCTCAATTTTATCAGCTGTAAATTAAGAATACTAATATATTTTATTATTGGTAGAAAAGCTTAAGGGTAAAAAATATAGAAGACAACTAGTATCTGGCACAAAATAGACCCTCAGTGGTAAATATCATGAGCCTTAGATCTAATGTTAAAGAAAATTTTGTTGGTGTTGTTTGACTTCTTCATTCCCCATGGGAAACTAGGTGCTTTTAGTTTTCAGTTTACAGAGTAAATATTTTCACTGGCAATATCAACCTCTTAACACTGCACCCTAAAGACTTTTTGAAATTCTCTAATCATATCATTATTTTCTCTATCAAGTTTTATAAATTTACGTTAGCCACAAAAATTGCTCTGGGGTAAGAATTGGAAATTAAGAGCCCAGGCTCTGGAGTCACAGCCCCTGGAATTGACTTCTGGCAAGTTGTTCTATTTCTCTGTGCCTCAGTGTCCTCATCTGTGAAGTGGGTACCATGATATATTTATTGGTTCTTCTGGGAAGAGACCCTTGTTTTAAAGAATTACCATTTCCTTCCTTTAACAATCCACATTTATCCTTAAAGCTTCCTGTTCTTTACTCAGGTACATATGAGTGGCTGCTTTTTTCCAGGTGTTCCAGCAACATGCAGGAGGTCTAGTAGCTAAGTTTGGCAAAACACCAAGGCATCAACAGACAATGGACAATGGTTGGTGGAGATATAATTGATGCTATTTGATCACCAGAAAGATGAGCAAAGTAAACTTCCCAGTTTTCAGACCTCATGATTATATTTTAGGACAGAAAATTGCTAGGCACACAACAAGTGCCTGGCTCCTAGAAACAGGGCCCAGAATAACATGACTTTATATGTGGGAGAGATCTTGGAGTTTATCTGCTCCAGTGGTCCCTAGCTGAAGGTGATTTTCCAGGAGCCTCAGTTCCTTGAAATCTGGTTCAGGAGGCCTAGGGAAAGGATAAAGCTCACATATATATTTTTTAAGATGTTATTTATTTATTTGAGAAAGAACACAAGTGGGGGAGGCAGAGGGAAAGAAAGAAGGGACAAGCAGACTCCCTACTGAGCAAGGAGCCCAGTGCAGGGCTCCAGCCAAGGACCCTGAGATCATGACCTGAGCTGAAGTCAGACTGTTAACCAAATGAGCCACCCAGACACCCCTCATACATACATACATACATACATACATACATACATATATATATATATATATTTTTAAGTGTCCCAGGTAATTCTTCAAAAATTTTTTGACACCCTCTGATGTAGTCCACTTTTCCCTTCTCTGAGGAAACTCCAACCTGCAACACTTCCTTTCTCTAGGAAGCAGTTATAATTGAGAGAAAAAGAATTTGAAAGTAGTAAACTTCCAGAATCTGTCTGGGCCATAGATCCTTGTCTACATTTCTATTAGATGGCAACACATATTGGCAAATCTTAGACATGATGGTGAAACGAAGTGATTGTAGATCCCATTACTGCACATGGCTTTGAGGAGTGCAAGAAAGCATCCTTCTGTCAGCCCCACCACTGCATGATGGGATACATTTCCATAATCAAGCTCTCTCAAGCACAAAATATGCATCTAATGGAATATCATTTTTCAGGGCAGCAAATTCACATGTAAGCATCAAATCTTTATTTTATTGCCTTACATCATGAAATAAAACTATGTCTGAAGATTGATGACTCTAGTTAACCCACTAATCCTAATTCCATAGATAAATATTGGGCACTAATTCAAACTCTGTCTTCTGATACTAATTCTAGATGTTGATTTCTTGAATGCTAATAGAAATCTTTCATTATGGAATTTATCCTGTGGCTTATTCTCAATTTGAGAACCATCATTCTAAGGCAGATTTGTATTATCTTGAAGCATAAGGTGGTGGGGTTTGACTAAGAACTAGAGGGGAGAAATAGACTGCTTAGCAGTCCAAAGATGAACGAAGGTCATCAAGTGAAAACCACAATGTGGTTGCCACAGCAGAGTTGGGTGGAAGGTTTGGAAAATGGCTGGAAAACCAGACTTTTACAGGTTGTCTTTCATAGGGTGATCACTGATGTATTTATTTCTCTGATTAATGAACTTTGCAAATTAACCTCCACGCTACTCTGTAATTGCAGTTAAGGTTTCAAAAAATCACTTAAGCCTACATTTCCTCCACTCCTGAGTCTATTCCAGTTGGATGGCCAGCTCACTGTGCTGATTTCACAAAGATAGTGCCAGTCTCCTGACCTCTGAATTTACAATTAATTATTGCATTCAGCACCCAAATTACCCCCAGCCTCCATGTGCCTGGCTTTATCTCTCTGCACACACAGGCCTGGCTTTTAATTAAAGGCCCTCCAAATTAAATGAAAACAAATTCAATTATTACATCTCATTGGAACAGCTCACAGCATATCCTGACAGCATTTATCCAATGGACAACTCAGGGAGAGCTCGGCTCCCACAACTGAAATTAATGTGCCCAGTAAATGATTTTTCTTATCATTGCTTGAACAGATTTTTTGCCATGGGTCAGCCTTAGCTGTGGTCTTTGCTGTCTCTGAAGCAACTAGGTTTAATACGCTTTCTCTTTCTTTATCTTTTCTAATCTCCACGCAGCTCTTATTCAGTCTGCATGGAGAAAGAATGGCCTCATGTTCTGCTTCCTCTGAGGCTAGAAGATAATTACCCTCCAATCTCTGCAGGTTCAGAGGTACAGCTCAGAGATGCACCCCTTAAATTTAGATCCTTATGCACAGCCCTTAGGAATATACAAGGGATTGTATATGTTTCTTGTTCCCTGTGCTGCTCAGAGTTTAAAGGAATGTGCACTGAATTGAGATTATTGTTATGATATATCATAACAATAATCATAATAATACATGTTTACTGAGGACTATAATGTACCAGGCAATGCAAACAGCTCACGATTAGACGCATTCCCTACCCAGTGGGCCTGTCACATAAATAGGAAACAAGGCAAGACTCAAACAAAGGGAGTAGCAGAAATGAACTGAAGAGGGAGTTGAGAAGGGAGGAAACCTGATTTCTTTTGATCACTGGAGACCAAATCTATCTCACCTCGGCTACTTCACTTAGATGGCACTTTCTGCAGAGTTTTCCTTTAGGTATTGAAGCTCTTCAGCTAAATGGCAGGTTGGGACTAAGACTGGAGGATCTGTAAGAAGAAGAGCATTATTAGGCTCAAAGGCAAGAAATGGGATCTTTTCACCTCTGCAGGAAATGATGTAGTCTAATTCAGGAGAGGCTTGTTTGGGCATGGGTATGGAACAGATGCTGTTGTTCCTACCAGCAACCTAATGCAGCCCATGGCCAACATCGTCACCCTGCTTCCCCAGGCACAAGGGCTGGACCACACAGAGCAGACACAAGTCAGGAGAAAGGCTGGAAGTAGAGTTCAGTGGATTCACGTGGGGACAGGAGTTCCCAGGTCTTGTGGATGAGGGTGTCCTTTTCTTTATGTTGACTGGATTTGCCTCATATCCCATGTTGTTGAGAAGGAAGAACCAAACATTGACAGGAATGGAAAGAAAACATGTAGATCATAAAAACTTCCTAATCCACTCACAACCCAGGAAAAATCAAAGCAAGAGAAATCAGGGTGTATAAAGGAGAGGGAGCTGCAATCTGAAGCCCAAGGCTTCCATGCAGGCTGCCTGGCATTTCATGTGCCCTGAAACCCAGCCCACATTCCTCAGAGAAATGGGTTTCCCTGGAGAGCCCTGTTGACCATGTGAAACTCCAAGAGAGGGGACATTGTGTCCCTGTGCTTAGCACACATAGGTGTCACTAATCTCTCCTGGAGGTGTCAAGCAACTGGGAAAGCAAAGTCTTTGAGTACAACATGGTTCATGCTCTATCATGTTTTTTATGTCCTTGGTTGAACAAAATCCTTAATAGGCACTTTTCCTGAGTGTTCTGTGGGCCAGAAGCATGGCAAAAGCCTGTTTGGGATGGATGCAAGTGAGATAGAAGAACACCTCAAGGTATTTACAATATGACTGGGGTGTAGAAAATATACATTTATATAGGAACTCTACAATGTCAAGTTCCATTTTTCCATGATGTTTCCCATAATGTCTGCATATGTTTGCAATTCATCTTAACACCATATATTGCTATTATTTGTTTATATCTTACTATTCTGCTCTAAACTTTATCAGGGCAAGGACTGCATTTTTGCAGGGTTTTGGCTTTTGGTTTTGGGTGTTTTGTTTTGTTTTGTTTTGTTTGTATCTCCAAAAATAGTACTGCCTCTGGCATTTGGCTATGTTTGTTTACCTTTGAATTGGATAAAGTAAAAGTTTAGTTCAAATGCTCACAACCAGAACAATATCAGCCTCCTCTGGCCTCCTGTCACATTTTGTTTATGCTTCTTTTATCATTTTTAATGAATCAGGTTCATCTCATCTATCAGTTGTAAGAGATACCATAGAAGAGAGTTAAGAGGTCAAACATCAAAACCAGGTTGCATGACCTTGGACAGGTTTCTTCATCTCTCTGGTCTTTCCTGTCTACAAAACGAATAGGATGTTGATAATATTTACTTTATAGACTATAATGAAGATTACTTGAGTAAGAACTGTAGCAGTGCTTGATACATGGTGAGTATTACATTACGTGTTAGCTTTTCTTATTATTAAAATTCTAGAGGGCACTTATTATGGGTTGGATTATATCCTCCGAAAAGACGTGTTCCAGTGCTAATTCCAAGTACTTATGAATATGACCTTATTTGGAAATGGGGTCTTTGCAGATGAATCAAGTTAGGATGAAGCCATACTGGATTAGGATGGGCTCTAAACCAATGACTGGTGTCCTTCTAAGAAGAGGAAAATTTGGACACAGAGACACAAACAAAGGGAAGATGTAAAGCCACAGACAGATACACAGAGAGAATGCCATGTGAAGATGCAAACAGAGATTGGAGCAACATGTCTGCAAACCAAAGAATGCCAGGGATTGCAAGCAACCACCAGAAGCTAGAGGAGAAGCATGGAAGAAGTTCTCTCCCTCAGAGCCTCCATAAGGAACCAACTCTGCCAACAACTGGATTGCAGACTTCTAGCTTCCAGAACTATGAGAGATTAAATATCTGTTGTTTTCAGCCACCCAGTTTGTAATCATTAATACACTGAGCAAGTTTTATCTTCTTTATCCAACACAGCACCTAGTAGAATGCTTGGGAGACAGAAGATCTTGACCAATGAATATTTGCTGAAGTGGATAGAATTAGCCATGTGATCATTAATGTGAATCCAGAATTACAGAATAGTTTTATAGGAAGTAGAGTTTACCAATCTTGTTCTATGTATCGCCTATCTGAAATTAAATAAAGGGACATATTTGTCCAATTCAACTTGTTATCAGTGTGATGATGTCACATATAAAATCCCCTTTAAAATATAATAATAAGGGGCACCTAGGTGGCTCAGTGGGTTAAAGCCTCTGCCTTCGGCTCAGGTCATGATCCTAGGGTCCTGGGATTGAGCCCCGCACCAGGCCCTCTGCTCAGCAGGCAGCCTGCCTCCCCGTCTCTCTCTGCCTGCCTCTATGCCTACTTGTGATCTCTGTCTGTCAAATAAATAAATAAAATCTTTATTTTATATAGATAAATAATAAAAGGAAAGGAGGTTGTCATAAGAGGGTGATCTTTTATGGGGAGCTCTCCTTGGTTCATTCCATTCAATTCTGCCCTACAGATTCTGATTCCTTCCTATGACCCTAGGAAATTCTTAAATGATAATTGGTAATTCTAAGTAGAAAAAAAAATGAAAACAAACAAAGCAAGGTATTGTGTATATATAAGATTATGTTGGTCTCAAAGAGAATTTCATTCATGACTGTCTATCAGATGGCTTCCTGTGTGCCTGGCACTACATTAGAGTAGGAGAATAAGACAGAATGAAAACAATGATGATTAACATTTTATGAAATCTTTATTATGTGCCAGGCAGCATACTAAATGCACTATCTTATGTGATCCTTTCAATAACGGTCTGGTTAGGTAAGTCCATTTCATAGATAATAAAACATGCTTAGTGAGATTTAAACACTTGCCTAAGGTCACACGGTAAATGATATAAAGGCCTAGTTTTATATCACAATGGTCTGACTCCAGAGTTCTTATTCACTGTGCAGAAGTTAGATACCTCTTATCCTTATGGAGCTTAGGATATAGCAATAAAGAAGGTAAGCAAAGATCATGGGTAAGAATATGGGTAAGAGAGGCACTTGGATGGCTCAGTCAGTTAAGCGCCAGACTCTTGGTTTCCGCTCAAGTGGTGATCTCATGGGTCCTGAGATCCAGCCTCCCTAGAGCCCCATATGAGGTTCTGCACTCAGTGGGGTGTATGCTAGAAGATTCTCTCCCTCTGTTCTTCCCCCCATCTGTGTGTGTGCATACACACACACACTCTCTCTCAAATAAATAAATCTCAAAAAAAAAAAAAATGGGTACGAATACTTGCAGCTGAGACCCTAATTTAGAGTTTTCCTTGATTCAAGCTACATCCCAGCTTGGGCAGAGGGAGAGAGAGGAGCCATCTTGGGGCTGGCTGACTGATCATTGCAAATCCCACCCTGGTTTGGCCTCAGGGGACCAGCCTCCTCTGAGGGGGCTACTGTGGGTCAGAGTTTCTGTAGATGCCTGCAGGGCAGAAACCAGAACACCAGGTTTCTCAGAAGTTTTTAGTTAAGAGCCAAAGGTAGGAGCAGGGGCCTGAGCCTGCTCATCCTCAGGTTCTGGGTGTTTTCTCTCTGGGTCTTGCTATTTTGTCAGATCAGAAGATCTGATGCCAGTGTGATTCTAGGCAAGGCCCATATTTTTAATGGTAATTTGAAAAGAATCTCTTTTCCTTGCAAAGAGATGGTGATCCAAGATGAGAAACTGTGTGCTTTTAGGAGAGGCTGATCATCCACATGGCATAGCTGCCTTCCTGCTATAGATTTCAACTAAGATACTTAGAATGCACTGTTTCAGGAATCTTTTTCAATCTTCATAGAGTATTTGCATTCAACTTGCCAGTGACCCAGCTGATTTAGAGATTGACAATCAGCACTGACTCTGTTAGAGAATTTGCTCGGCTGCTACACTGAGAACTCACTGCTGTGAGCATTGTCTCCAGCCTCAGTGGACTTCCCAGAAGTTGCCTTTAAAAATTTCACACTCAACCATTTCCTACTCACTAAAGGCTTGAAAGAGGACACTCTGAAAGGGAATGGCTATTTTTAGTAGATAGTCAGTTGTAAGGAGAATATTAGTGGGAGAGTCAGCCTGAGGGAAACAAGCATCTCCCAGCTACTCTTGAGGTTTTTTTTGGTTTTTTGTTTTGTTTTGTTTTTAATAGTCTACTGTTTGGAGTGTATCTCCCATACCTCAGTTGTATTAAAACCAATCCCATCAAAACTCAACTTTTGTAAAGAGGGTTAAACAGCAGTAATATCAGCATAACATTTAACAATAGGAGACCCATCTTGGGACCCAGCTCTGCCACTTAGAGACTCTGTGACCCTGGATCAAAATGCAAACCCTCTATGCATGTTTCCTCCAACATAAAGTGAGAATAATAGCAATAATAATAGTTTATTTCACAGGTTTTGGGAAAAAGTCAAATGAGATAATGTGTGAGAGTGTTTTGCAAATTGCAAAATATTATACAAAGCTTAGTTATTTTTACAAAAAATAAATACATATGGATTTTCTGCCCTTTTGAATTTTTCATTTTCTATTTCTTTCTAGTGGTCTGAACAATTGGGGATTTGATTTTATCTTACTTCCTGGGAGCTCTCTATATTCTCACATCAATTATTTCATTTTATTTTCGTACCACATGTCTGTTTTACTTACAAAATACGGAGTGTGACTGAGTTGTCTAATATTTAAAGTAAGTTGGGCTCTGACTTCTAAGCCTTTTGGTATTTAGTTTTTAGTTACCTTTTCTATGTGAACTGGGGGGAAATTGTTAGGGTGGATTGTTGGAGTATTACTTATCAGAGAGAATAGACTTAAGAAATCACCTTTTCTTCAGATTCTGAATGTTTGTAAAGAGGAAAGCTGTTGGATGTTGGAAAGAAAAGTGTCTCAGTGTTCCACATGGCCAATGATTGTCTTTCTCTGAATGTGTGTCATTTTCAGAGTGGAAGACTAGCATCCTTGTCAAGCAGGCTTCTCAAGAGCTGACTGGCTTAGGGGCCCATTGTGAGCTCTGGTGCAGCTGGCACCAGGCTTCATGACCTGAGCCATCACAGGCTCCAGAGGCCACGTGGTTCAATGGGAAGAGCATGAGGGTAGCTGATGATGGCGGGGCCATTCCTAAGAGAATTGCTTGCCTTAAGCATGTCACTTCCCTTTACAATATGGCCCATCTACCTCAAAGGCTGTTTTTTAATGAATTAATTAATTAGTTAATTTACTTAGTTCGTTACTTAGTAGACTCCATACCCAGCATGGAGCCCAACAGAGGGCCTGAATGCATGACTTTGAAATTAGCATCTGAGCTGAGATCAAGAGTTGGACACCTAACCAACTGAATCACCCAGGCACCCCACAGGCTGTTGTATTTTTAGTCAAGTTCTTTTATAGTGGCAAAATATACGTGACATAAAATTTACCATTTTAACCATTTTTACATGTAATTTCAGAGGCATTAAGTACATTCACATTGTTGTGAAACCATCACCACCAGCAATCTCCAGCACTGCAAAAAGTTGTTTTTAGAGTAAATGAAATCATTTCTGTAAAAGCCCTTAGAGGAGCACAAGGCACTGTCTGAATGCAAAATATTGTTATGCCTCTTTTTGCCCAATAGCTTAGCAAAAGGGGCAAAGATGAAGTTAAAAACATTGCTTAATTTCTAACCAGTTCAAAGAGGCTGAGTAAACTATCCTTTTCGAAGGAATCACATGAGTGGAGATGCCCTTATGGTCAGGATCATGTGGACAATTTGCTGCCAAGGGCAAGAAGTGGACTCCCTGTACATCTGAAGTCATAACCAAGTCAGACTTCCTACTAATCACAGCGATCACTTCTTTATTTGAGTCTCAGTTAGAAGATGTCATTTCCCCCATGAAGGGCATTTGGATTCTATAGCTCAGCTAAGCTGGAGCAGCAGTGGGAAGGAGAGCATGATGCTTAACAGATAGATCTAGGGACCATTGGAGAAAAGAACTCTATAAAGTGCAAAGTTTTGATGTTCTTATAGATGAGGAGTGGCCTTCTAACTTTATCCAAACCAATTTTTTTCATCCTAAATTCATAGGGAGGCTTTTCTAGCTTGCCAAATGCAACCTGGAACAGACCTTTGCATTTATTAGTAGATAAATACTTAAAAGCATTTTGTTCATTCAACAATATATGTACTTTCCTAACCTGGTTAAGTTTAGGAAATTGGATTAAAGAAAAGACAAATCTAGAAATTGCATGCTGCTTAAGGGAATAGCAATCCAGTGGCATGGGACTCTGTCTGAGAGTGTTGTGCTTGGGTTATTTGGGGGAACTGCCATTCTCTTGTGAAATTAAATTTGTAAAAAGAGCAAGGATAATGGCCATTTTTATCCTTTACTTATCTAGAGGAGTGGATTAGAGGGATGGTGTATGCATATATGTTGTTCATTGGACTCCCATTATGCTGAGGATTCATAACATGGTTATGTGTGCTGGTGAGGGTGGTCTGCAAACACACTGTGGGAGGAGCAGGAGAAGATTGTGATAGTGATGATAAGGATGACAATGGGTACTATTAAGGGCTTACTATATACCCACTACTTTGTTAAACATGTTAGCTGTTTTTTGTTTCTTAACTATTGGATTCATTGATGCTTAAAGAGCTTAAGCAAACTGCCTAATGTCACAAACGCAAAGGGGCAGATCTGGGCTTCTGCCCAGGCTCCACTTACTTCGAGGCCCAAATGCCACCATACAACATCAATGGAGGTGGCAGGCAAGAAAAATCACAAGTTTAAATAAAGAACAGGCAAGTTCCCTTCTGTCACTTTCTCCTTTCTATTAACATCTCTATATTAACATCACTTCCCTTCAACCTCTTTTTACAAGGAAGAAGGATTTTTTTTTAAAGTATATCTGAAATAATTTCACATATCAAAAAGAAGTAAAGAATTTGTTATAAATACCAAGATTCCCAGTTTAAGGAAGAGTATACTAACATAATTGCAGATCCAGATGTATCCCTGTCCCCAGGGTGATGATAGAATGAATCTGGTGTTTCTTTGTCTTTGGCAGCAGTAAGTCCTTTGGTGTAATAAAGTTTTGCAGAAGGGACTTAAGCTCTACACTCTCTGGGAATTTTCAGACTGCAATTCCCAACTTATGGGGAAAAAAACAAGGGAATAGAAACAAGCTTGGTGAAAGGTGGCTAATAAGAAGATATTGATTGGTAATTGCACTTTATGTGGTTGAAAATATGTGGAGGGGCCTGGATTGAGAAGTATTAGGTGAGAGTATGGGGAAAGGTTAATGTTCTTAAAGTGCCCATATATATCTTAGAATGTGGTTAACAAAGGTATTTGGGTTGTTTAAAACTTATTTTTGAACATTTCTGTTTGTATCTCTTTAGATTGCTTTATTTCAAAGATATTTCTTGTCTTTATTTCAAAGATATTTCTCCCTACGATAGAGAGAAGGTGTATGTGTATCTTATTTTCTCCTGGAGGAAAAGAGAAGCATGGCATTCATTCAGCTCATATTAAGTCTTTACTATTGAGTCTTTATTCTGGACCAGACATTGCAATAGACACACAGTGTCAAGAAGAAAGATATTCTCATTGTCTGTGAGGAGTGCACAATAAAGTGATTCTTTGAGAGATCACCCTGTCCTAAGCCAGGAAAGAAATGGTTAAAGTGGACCTAACAAGAAAATATCTTTCTAGAAGGGTCACCCTGGACAATATATGCAAGGACACCTGAGAAACTCCATCAAAGCTAAAGATCAGAGACAAACTTAGAAATGTCAGTGGAATAAATCTTACTTGCCATGAGCAAGGTCAGTGTTTTGGGCTAACCAATATAAATACTTTTTAAAGATTTTATTTATTTATTTGTGAGAGAGAGTGTGTGAGTGAGAGAGCACAAGCAGGGGGAACAGCAGAGGGAGAGGGAGAAACAGATTCCCAAATGAGCAGGGAACCCAACATGCAAGTGGATCCAAGGACCCTGATATATGACCTGAGCCAAAGGGAGGCACTTAACTGAGCTATGCAGGACCCCCCTAACCAATGTGATTTTGTTAGGGGTCTGTGTTTCCTAGGCTCAGTTCTCAGGCCAGCAGTTCATGCTCCCTTTTTTTCAGCAGTAACAGATGGAGTTTCTCATTGCAAACAGGCTTCTTCAGGGCATGCCTTTGGCAACACAAGGGGCTAGGTAAGAGTACAGGGTCGTCATGGCTGCTAGAAAATATTTCAGAAAACATACTATACTAATGATGGCTAAATAGTGTCTTCTTCCTTGAAGAAATGCTTTTCCTGCACCAGGACTTAATGTAATGCCTTCTGCCTTTATGTAGGATCAATATAAGACCTGGCAATTGAACAGCATTTCTCTGTCTCCTATAAAAATAGGGTTGAAAGTATTTTTCCATTATGTCACTCAAAGTCCTTTTTATATATCCTGTCGATTGCAATCCACACTATCTCTCACAGTTAATTTCTGCTTAAGTTTGGTTCCAAGGAAAATGCTGTCTGGACTGATGAATTTGTCCACTTTCTGTTTTGAGAGAACAAATGACATAAGCCAATGTCCTTTCTATTTTCCTTAGCTGGCACAAACTCAGAGCCAAATGCATACCCAAGTATTATCTGCTCAACTCAGGTACCTGGAGCACTTCTGGTTCTACACCTTCCAAATGATTCTTGTTCTGACTTACTCTTAAACTTGCTTTACTTACCAGGGTCATCTGAAGTCCAATCAGTAGGTAATCTAATAGTCATGATGATTCTTTAGTTAGAAAGCTATACATGTTTACCTATTCATCTTTGTATCTGAAAAGCATCATATAAAAAACTGAAATCAGTCCTTTTTGAGTGATTGGCCAATAGGATGGCAACTTACTGGTACTTGAGAATAAAATGATAGATAAATGTAGCATTTCTTGAATAGAGATGAATTCACATCTCTACACTAGATATTGAAAGAGAGAAGAGAGAATTAAGCAGACATAGATGATGCACTTGGAAGATATCAACCTAACTAGGAAGGACCACGTCTACTTTCCTTTCCTTTCCACACATGCTCACTTGAAAGCAACTCAGGAATATTGGCTGTCTGAAAATAAGTACTAATTATAACAACTAATGACCAAGAAAATCCTCCAGAACCACTTCTTCCAACACATGGACATGAAGCCCTACTATATGCAGATTATTGAGGGGCTAGGACCATGAATTACACTCAGTTCTTGTTCTCAAAATCTCAGAGTCTAAATAGGTGTTAAAACAACATCACGAATTTCTATACTGTGGTAGAATATAAATTCTTCAGTAGGAGTGGCAAGATAGTTCAACCCAGAAGAGCAAAGTATTATTTTTTTGCTGTTATTAGGAGATCAAGAAAGGCTTTATAGAGGAGGTGATATTAGGCAGAAGGACAATCTACTTTGATCAAACAAAGATGTAAAGAAGAGCAAGTTCTGAGTGTGTTCAAGGGTAGTGGAATTACCATTTATCTAGTTGTTATCTGTAGGGGAGCAGAGTAAGAGAAATGAATGGGAAGTTAGGAATATATCACCGTGCCCCTTGAGAATTTTGTGCTTAACATTGCTATTGAAGGTTTTTGAACAGAAGTGATATCATTAGAATTGTGCATCAGAGTGGAAGAGTTGAGCACTGGGGTAAAGAAATATGAGCAATTGATAAGTCAGAGAAAAGTTTATTGTAGTAACATAGAAGACAAATAATACTCCTTCATCAGGAATTGTTAATAGGAATGCGAAGAGATAAGAATGAATGATGCCAAATGGGAAAGATTGTTGACAATATAACTTGGCAACTGATACTATGTGGAGTAATGTACAAACACTAGTTGCAGCCTGAGAAGGCCCTGAGACTGGGTGACTCCAAGCCCAATGATGTCATCTACAAGGAGTGATGGGGATCCAGGAATAGAAGTGTATTGAGGGGTGCCTGGGTGGCTCAGTGGATTAAGCCACTGCCTTCGGCTCAGGTCATGATCTCAGGGTCCTGGGATCGAGCCCCGCATCCACCTCACCATCCCTCCTGAGCAGAGAGCCTGCTTCCCCCTCTCTCTCTGCCTGATTCTCTGCCTACTTGTGATCTCTCTCTCTGTCAAATAAATAAATAAAATCTTAAAAAGAAAAAAAAGAAGTGTATTGAGAAGACTTAGATGAGGGATGAAGGAAAGCCAATGGGACAGGTTGCAGCTAAAGAACTGATGAGAAGTGCCATAAGAAAAAAGTGCAGTGGGGAAGCATGCTGGACTATATGAGAAAACATCATGGAGAAAGGTTGTTCTATTTCATCAGCACTGGGTCATTCAGCAGGGGAGAAATGGAGGAGGTAGAGATTCATTCTAGGTAGGTGATTAAAAGTTCTTCACACTCCTGGAAAACCCGTGTGTTTCAGTTGGTTGAGCATCTAACTCTTGGTTTCAGCTCAAGTCATGATCTCAGGGTAGTGGGATCAAGCCCTGCCTTGGGGGTCTGGGATCAGCAGGGAGTCTGCTTGAAGATTCTCTACCTCTGCCCCTTCCCTGCTCGCTCGCACTCTCTCTCTCTTTTTCAAATAAATAAATAAATCTTTAAAAAAAATAAATAAATCTTAAAAAAAAAAAAAAAAGAAAGAAATAGTTCTTCAAACTCCTGAGCCAGATGTTTGGGGAGAGGTCCTGACAAAGCCCATAATCGTTGCATCTTCTGTACTAACCAACAGGGGACAATCCTCCAGAGCTGCCCAAAAGTCACCCAGCATGAAGGGTTTGAAGGAGGTCAGTGACTAGCTTTCCTGAGATTGCCCTCCTATGCCAGGGAGGATTACTGGTGACAACAAATTCACAGCAGCTGGATCTATTGTCATGCTACACACTTTATCTCTCTGGCCAGCTGCAACACCTTGATGAGGCGGAATCTGTGGCTATTGTCATTGTATAAATGAGAAAACAGGTTTGAGTGGATTGCTTGGGGCCATACAGCTACCAAAGTGAGTAAGCAAGACCCAGGCGTTTTATGGGATAGAGGCCCAGGACCATCAGTTCCCATTATTGGTAGTAGAATGAAGTTATCACAAACACTGAATTAGCAAACCCTGAAGCCTTGCTCCTGAGGGAAATGAAGAGTTGGGGCCCTCCAAGCCTATGGTCACATTTTTGTCAACCTATCACTACATGATCTTGGTTTCCATTTAAAAAAACCACATATGATATATATATATTTTAATACATATAAATAATAATAAATATATAGATATAATAATTAACATCGAGCTCAGCCAACAGCACTGTAACTCATGCCTGTGCACAGCTACCCAATCCATGTATTTCTCTGTGAGCCACATCACAGTTGTCTTGCATTTAGCACTAAATAGTGCTTCTGTCCTGCCTGTGGGGCTGCTTTTTTTTTTTTTTAAGATTTTATTCATTTATTTGACAGATCACAAGTAGGCAGAGAGGCAGGCAGAGAGAGAGAGAGAGAAGCAGGCTCCCCGCTGAGCAGAGAGCCCGATTCGGGGCTCAATCCCAAGACCCTGAGATCATGACCTGAGCCGAAGGCAGAGGCATTAACCCACTGAGCCACCCAGGTGCCCCTGGAGCTGCTTTATGAAGGGAAGCTACCACCAAAAAGCTTCACAATGCAAAACACATGGCACCTAATGGACTTCAAAAGGGATATTTGTTTATCATGTGAGAACTGAGACAAGAAGGCAGAATATTACCTTGTCCCACTTTGGCTGGGACATTGGTGACTCTAATGTTTGACCACCCTACCAATGTCTGTAAATGTCTATGAAAGAGCCAGAAGTATTGATGTTGGGATTAAAAATAAATTCTGACAACTGGGCAAATGAGAACCCACAGAATCTTTGAATACTGAGATGCAAATGTACCTCAGGCTAGAGGCATGCTTCTTGCAACTGATGCATTTCCATGAGAAACCTAGGGAGAGGTGACCATGGTATATTTTGCATGCTTTTCTATTTTTCCCTGTCAGCCTAGGAGTCATCCTTTCCCTGCCTCCTGACTGTGAAGAGCAGCCTTCTTGGGGTAAGTTGCAAGCCCTGAAATGAGCTGTGGATGGAGAACACATGGCCCTCAGCAGAGGGGTCAGGCTAGGACCCAAGTCTTCCTGAAGGCCCACATGTGAAGGGCATGATGACTTCACAGGTGCTACAGGACTGGTGGACCTGGCAGCCTGCAGCCTGCCTCCTGTGGATTCCGGGCCCTTACTTACTCTTTCTTGATCTCTTTTGGGCTTGACAGCAGTAAGGGTTATAGCAGTTATTCTAATGTTAAAATTCACATTCAAATTGATGATTTGGGGTATGTTGCAGAATATTTCAGGTTAAATTGAAGGTTCTAGAGTCAGAGATAGAAGTTTATTCCTGGGTGGTTCTCATCCTAAATCCACTATGCAATTTTATATAAATATTTTAATCTTTTGAATCCTTGGTTTCCTCATCTGAAAAATGAGGGTAATAACTTATTTACTTCTTTGATTTTTAGTGAAGATTAAAAGCATTAATTCATGCAAGGAGCTTTACATGATATCTACAATATGACAAACAGTACGGATTAGCTTTTAAAAATTTTATATGTAATTCAAAAAAATTCTGACTTTTTTTTTCTTTGATAGTCCAATGATCAAGAATGGGCATTGGAGTCAGATTTCCTCAGTTTTACTCCTATCTTCTTCTTCTATCTGGATAACTTTGGACAAAGTATGGAACTTCCTTGAATCCCAGCTTCCTAATTGGTCAAAGAGGGGGAAACAGTCTAACTCTCAGATTGTTTTCAATGTTAAACAACATGGTATGTTTAAAAGAACTTTAGCACCGGGTTGACACATGATAAGGCTCAATAAATACTTCCTCAATGAATCCTCATGGAGGAGGACAACTACTTCCAACGATCCACGTTTATACATCATGTGCCTGCACTGGATAATAAGATGTTTGGAGCTGATGGGACACTGACCACAATGACAGGAGTCCCCCAGGGGACAGGTGGGTGTCCTTGTGGGCTTGGAGAAGCAATGTTAGAGAGCAAGCTGGTCCCTTCACAGAAATGTGTCTCCATGGGTACATCTCATTACAGGGACAATTCATCCAGGCTGCCTGTCCACTGCTGCTTGGCAGGACAGCCATATGCAAGCCGCATCTCTGCATTACACCATCCATTGCAAAACTGTTGACGTTCATTCTGCAGCTGACCTTTCTTTCCCCATCTCTCTTCCCCAAACTTCTCCTTCCATGAGTTCTGTAGGTGGGTAAATCTTCCTATGCTATGTTCCCATGCTGGGGAAATTGGCTGGCTCTGCTAAGTGTGATTGGAGCCGTTTGTTTTTAAGCTGCACATAAGCATCGGGTGAGATTTATAGCATTTTCCTTCTTGCCGAATCGACCCACTGGGAGCCATTAAAGTTTTATTGCTCTCTGCAGTTGCCTGGCCAGAGTGGAATTGAGGGGGCCTGCCGTTGGAAAAGCTTTTTCTTCCATTGGCTTATTCACAGGGAGTATTGGGGGGCAGGGAATAGAAGCGATGCTTCTTTGGTTTGGTCTCCCCATTTTGGTCCCGATTCTTTTCCAAACTGCACTGAACTTTTGGGATGATCCCGCATATAATTTGCACTGCATACCAGGCCTTCTTCCTCTGTCAGGACCTCCTAAGTTCCTTCCTATTTCAGGAAGCCTTTTTGTATTGATTAAATGAAGGCTAAGAGTTTTTTTGAAATTCCCCTTACCTCTCTTGGCTGGACCCCAACCTCTTTTTCATTTCACTGTTTATTTTCCCAGATTTTGATACCTATTTTCCTTCTGAATTGAAGATACTTCTTCTTATTGGATAAATGTACATGGATCCTAGTGTTGTAGGATCCTAAATCTGAAAGAAAGTCTGGCAGAAATTCTTCAGCTCAACTTAAAACAGTGAATTAAATGACTCAAGTTCACTTAGCAATTGAGGTACTCTTATCTTTGTCCTTAGGGTGGGGAGTCTTGACAAGGTATGTTCTTATACCAGGTTAAAAAAGGGAAAAGTATTTTAGTGATGACTTCAACTACCTCCCACACCTGCACGAGCCTTCGTTTGTTTTGTTTTGTTTTGTTTTCCACATTGGGCTTTTAGAAGTCATATGTAAGCATGGCTTGGTTTTCACTGGAGTAAGACACCCTCACTCATTGTCAATTCATAATAGTTATTGCATATTTACCAGGGGCAAGCACCCAGGGGGGTCCTGAGACAATAGGCATACAGGTCCTGTATCAAAGACGTCTTAAATAACGGCTTCTGAGCAGCACCAGGAATGAGAGGATAGGGACGGGTCTTGTGATCATTTATTCAGCTATGAGGGCCAAGCTTCTATCAAAATCAGTTTTCCATATCGTAAAATACAATGTATGTTGATAGCAACAAAGAGCATTTTTGAGCACCTGTTTTATTCAGTCACTGCACTAAATACATATATCATTTCATTTTTATTCTGATAAAAGTCTCTCAAGATAAATTTTAGCTATATGCTATCTATAAGGAAGCCAGAGCTGAAGAAGGACACAGTGACTGGCCCAAGGGGCTGCAACCAGCAGGTGGCGGAGCTAGGCCTGGGCGCCAGCCTGAGGCCCCACACATCCATTCGGTGTCTCCTGTCAGCCTCAGGACGGTTTCAGTGTCCTTGATCCCTCAGTAGGATGGGAAGTTGCTGTTTTCCCTTCCTTACAGATTTTCATTTTAAGAATGAATGTTTTAGATGGGACATAAGGTTTTATCCTCAGGGATAGGAATTTTGTATGAAGTCAATCCCTAAAAGGCCAGCTCCATCAGCTGTCATCCCAATCATCACTGGCGGCAAGGACACTCCACTTTTATTGGGGATTGACCGCTATATAGCAAACTGCTCTATATAGCGAGAGTCAAGTCCTGAGGTCAGAGCTCTAGGGGTCGCTTCTTAACCACTGCCACTTATCCTGAGTGAAGTGATCTTACCCTTCTGTGGGCCTCAGTTTCTTCATCTGTACCACGGGGATGATAAAAGAATCAACTGTGCATGCTTGATATGAGGGCCAAATGAAAGCCAACACATCGAAAGCACTTACTACTATGCCTGGCACATAATACATTCTCAATTAAATTTGATTTTTATTATCTCTCTTTCAAGTGTCTGAAGTCATTCACACTATTGTCACATTTAGCCTCTTAATCTGGGATAAAAGCTATCATTAAAGGATCGCTTAATTAAGGAGGCATTTTTAGACAATGAGGAAGACACATGTTCACAGGCACTGGAATTCACTAAAATGAACCAAGGCAGAACAGAGAATTTCAAGTTCCTCATTACAGATCTCTCTCTAGAAGGAACCCATCTTCTCATTGCTGCAGCTTTGGTTGCCATTCCTGGTTCAGCACCCCTTCTAATTGGGGGACTAAAATGAAATGCAACATTTGGTTATGTTACCAAGTCTTTTGAAAGAGACACTTGCTTTTCCCAGTCAACTACTCCTGCCTCAGGATGGTTGCTACAAGGTAAACATCCAGAACTTTGTATGTCTCCAGTCCCCTGTTTATCCCCTTGCCCCTGGCAGATCCCAGAGGCCAAGATCAAGAGTGGAATACCAACTCCTTCCAAATAGTTCTGAAACTTTTAGTTTCCAGCTTACAGGTGAGGGGTAAATGTGCAAAATGAAACAAGTGGGGAAGATCAAAGGATGTAGCAGTTGTACTATCGTATCTCTGCATGCTAAACAAGCACTCCTCCTTTTTTTAGCAGTTGTTACAATATAATAATTTTGTTATATAAATATATTATTATTATTATCATCGTTATTCTGGGCATTTTTTTTGTAGTCATCATAGTGTGAGGCAGATAAAGATATGAAGCCTTGCAACAGTCTTATAAGGCAAATACATCTGCAGCAGAACTTTGCTTAAGATACAGAATAGAAACCACGAACAGACCCTAAGACCACGTGCGTATCTGCCCCTTCATATCTTTGGCCTCATTCACCCACTCTCTCCACAGCTTTCTTGTTCTCCTCAAACATACAGCGCTAGCTCCTGCTTCAGGTCTCTGCATTTGGTACCCCTCTTTCCAGAAAACTTTTGCCTGACCATCAGATTTCTCACTTCCTTTTGGGATTTGGGTTTTGTTTCTATAACTGAGGCAGGTATGCCTTTATCCCACATTCTGAATTAATGCCCTTGTCTTTAGGTTTATTTATAGCACTCTTCCCTATATAGAGATCATGCTATACATTTGCTAGTCTGACTTCATTAGAATCACAAGCCCATGTCTACGGCCATACCACCCTGAACGCGCCCGATCTCGTCTGATCTCGGAAGCTAAGCAGGGTCGGGCCTGGTTAGTACTTGGATGGGAGAATCACAAGCCCATGCAGACAAGGATTTTGACTATATTGTTCACCCTGCATTTCTACCTAGGGAAATATTTGAAATGTAGCAAGCACTGAATAAATATTTATCGAATAAACATAAACACTGAATGAAGGAATTAATAATAAGGAAATTCACTTCCAAAGTTCTTCCATCTGGTGATGCTGTCAGGTAACTTCTCATGAGAGAACCGTGGTGGTGGGATTACTGCATGGAGAGGCTATCTCATCCAGTCCTCTTGTTGAAAAGGTGAAGAAAGGCAGGACCAGGCCTGCAATAAGTCAGGACTGGGACACAGTCTACCATACCTCCCCTCTCATCCATAAAGGGTGTTTGTGCCCCTTTATGCTAATGCCATCAATCACACTCAAGTGGCATCTTGCCTCCTTATGGGAGCTGGCCCCTCTACAAGTGAATTGCTAGTTCCTGAGTGGAGGGTGAGCACAGAATGGTGAGGTAGACCACCTACCTGCCTGCTCCTCACTCCACTCAGAGCCCGCATTGAACCCTGAGCCTGAATCTTGCCTCCAGTTTAAGCCAAGGTTAACCCCTTGTTAAGAACTGTCTCTGAAATTCTGGCCATGTGTTTGAGGAACATTTGTACAGAATATGGTGCAAAGGGCATAGGCTGAGACCAGGATATATGAATTGAGGGATGCTGTCCCACTGGTCAACCCAGAAAAAGTCCTTTCATTTTCTCCTCAACCTGTTTCCTCATCTGAGATATGATGGGCAGGTGGCCCATCTGCAGCCTCCAAGACTCCTCTGTCAGATCTGAGGGACACTTCTGAGTGTCCACCTTATTCTGCTCCTGTTGCTGGGTGATGCTCTGCACACCCTTACAGACCTGGCCACTGCTCTCTCCCAAACACAATAGGGTGGCATGAGGTATGGTCACTCTGCTAAGAGCCGAGAGGCAGAAAGAGAGAGAGAGAGAGTGAGAGTGAACAAGTGAGGAAAGGGGGAAGGAGTGTCACCTCTTAAGCAATCATTGCTTACCCGGATTTGCTTGACTCTTTCCTTGGCCCAGTGAATTAAAAAAGGACATCTCAGAGGGAAAAACAGAAGCAGGAGGATTTCAGGAATGTTTTTATCCTGCCAATTACCAAGAATTTGTAATTGTGGGAAACGTCCAGCAAGGTCTACAGGGTTTCAAGTGCTAGTTCTCAGAGTTCAGAGACTCCCCCAGGCCCCCAAGATAAGGAGGAAGGGGAGGGAGCCCTTTTGAGAGAGCAAGAGAAAAAATAGTTCCTTGGAGCTGGGAGCTGGCCAGTGTGTCTTCTAATTTAATTACTTATCTTTCCCTCAAATTGTTTATGGTACACTAGGCTATTAAATGCGCCATAAGCAAACTGCTCTTGAAAGAGGAAGTGGATTTATTTGTTTTAGTTACCGCTCCAACAAAAGTCTATTTCTTCTGCTAATTAAGATTCCATTCGCTAATTTAAATGTTATGCTAATTAAAGTATAATTCTGGAAATGTAAAAAGGACTTAAAAAAAGAGAAAGAAAAAACTGGGTTGGCCTTTAGGAATTACATTAAATTTATTGCGTTGTAACAATGGGAAGTTGGGTGATTATTTCATTTGCCTCGTATGCTGTATTCATGCTTCTGCTTATTCATACCCATTCTCTCACTTCAGCTCATTAACACACTTCCCTCTCCCTCTCTAATGGGAGTCTTCTTGTGATGGTTTAAGATGAGTTGTGAGTTAGATCCTTGAAGCAATGTTTAGAATTTCTTCAGCTGGGCCACACAGAGTGTTGCAAGCTGCCGCCTGATTTGATGTTTAGAGAGAGAAAAAAGAAAACATCTGGATTTCTGCTTTGTAACCAATTTCTGGAGCCAAGTTGCTGCTGCTCCAGCTTTTCCTCCATCCTCTCTGGAAGCCTATGTTACAGATGAAAGAGATTATAGTATTTTACAAGAAAGTAGATGACTTCCTTGCCCACATTTGTATGTGACACACACACACATACCGGATATGAGACTCTGGTGACCTTAGTGGACGTTCACGACATAGGCAAACCCTTCTTCCAAACCTTAGCTTCCTCGTTAGTAAAATGCAGGTTTGGGGCAGGACTGAACACACTCAAGCTTAGGAAAGAACCCAACACGGTGATTGGGACAGAGCAGGCTCCCCATATGTCCTCTTTCTTCCTCTTTCCTAATTTTGAGGCTGCAGCACCAAACCGGAAGACAGGACTCGAATTTCTCAGCTTGAACTTTGTGCTTGCAGGTGATCAAGAGAGAATACTTAGCTTCTGCCTCCAATTAAAGCAAAACACATGTAGCCAAATGCATTAGTTTTTTATTGCTGCATAAAAAATTACCCCACAATTTAGTAGATTAAAGCAGCAAACACTATTATCTCCATTTCTGTGGATCAGAAATCTGAGAGAGGCTTCTCGGAGAGTTTCTGGCTTAGAGACTTTGAGAGACCTAGCAATTAACAGACCAGCCACAGCTGCAGGCATCTGAGGACCGACCAGGCTTGAGGATCCAAGTCCAAACTCACAGGCTGTTGTCAGCCGGGAGCTTCAGTTCCTCATCACGCAGGGCCTTTCCAGAGGGCAGCTGGCTTCCCATCCTCATTTCCTTTTCCTTCTACTCATTACCAGTCACTAAATCCTGCCCACAAGCAACAAGGAGGGGATTTCACAAGGATGGGAACACCAGAAGGCAGTCCACAGGATCGTCTGGGAGGCTGGTCTGCCTTTTTGGTGTATTTCCTTTTCTATCTCAGTGCTTTGCGTTCTCATCATCTTCTAGTCAGAGCGATAGCTTATGTCCAACCATCTGCCCATTGTCCAGTCAGGGGAGCTTGGGATGGAACGCTTCAGAGACTCGCTCAGAGCCCACTATCCAGGGAGGTGTCACATGTCCACCCTAGGGAGTCTCTGTAGAGGACTGTGGCAAAGGAGCAAGGAACAAGGAGCTGTTTCCTGAAAAACCATAGGTAAACTCTGGGGTAAGTCTCTAACAAGGGTCACAGCTGCCTGGCTGTGCAACACTTTGGAGAAGCCATCAGAGCTCAGCACAAGGGAGTCAGGGCTGGAAGTTTCCTTTTGGTGTAAACCACAAGAGCTAGGATTGATAAAACAGGAAGCTAACAAAAATGAATTAACTTGCATCTCAATTTGATTTTCAATGCCAGAAAGGAGACAGAAAACAGCATCACAGAGTTAATTGTCTTTCATTTCTCATCTGGTTAGGTTGTCTTCTCCTTTTATTAGTGTCTTTCTTGCCAATGGTTGAGTGAGATATTAACACTATAAACCTGAGGCCACCGTCTAAGCTAATCTTGACAATTCCTGCTTTCTTCTGGCCTGTGTCTTGGAAGGGAGAGGAAGGTGATGGGCGCCAGGTGGGAGAGAGGTGGCAAGTGGGATGTCAGTGCTGGGTAGTTGGCTTCCATTGCACAATTGTGTTTGGTGGGCACATTAATCTACAGGGCTGTCGGAAAACTGCTGTCAAAAGTCTCCCCAGAAATTGGATACACAGTTGCTAATTCAATCGCACAGCTGGGGTAGTCTGGCATTTACACTGGCAGACCACAGGCACATTTGCCTGTCTTTACTACTGAAGACACTGAGGAGTGGCTAGGTGCATGGGGAAGTGACTTTCCAAACAGGTCAGCAGGTGAGCAGGGAAGGGCATGGTCCTCCTCTGGGCCACCCCCTGCACCTCCCTGTCCATGCTGTGCCTGGGAGAGTAGCTGGTTTGCCCTGGTGCCGTCCATACACCCCTCCCTCCACTCACTGTGGGTGTACACCTGATTTACCCAAGGTGGGCAACACATGTTGACATTCTCTGCTCACTGTGTCCTTGACTTAGAAACATAGAGTCTCAGGCAACAGGTTAGACCCATAAGCTTATTTATGGCTCAACGATAACTAGCTGATCCTGATTCTATTATAGTTTATAAATCACCTTCTAAGAACCTCAATTTCTTTTACTTTTCTGATTCTGGCTCCCAAATAATGCATCTCTGAAGGCTGACATTCTTGCTTCACATAATCTCAGAATAGAGTTTGTGGAATGTTCAGTGAGCAAATATTTACCGGACATTCACTAATATACTGAGCACTGGGTGATGCTGGGAAATGAGCAATGGTAACAGAAGCAAATGATCTGATCCCTGCCCTCAAACAGTTTACATGAAGAGGGGGTGAGTATCTCAGGTGGGAAAGCGGCCGATTGCATCTTCGCTCAGACACTGCCAGCGGTGTGACCTTGGGCAAGTTACCCAAGCTTTTAGAATCAGAAATGATGTGATCAGATTTGTGTTTTAGAAAGAGTGTCATCACAGCAATTCTTGTAAGGAGATTGCTAGGGAGGAGCCAGAATAATGATTATCAGTTAATGAGCTCTTGCAGTGGTCAGAATAAGAGGTATCTAGAGTCTGAACTGAGATGACCCGAGAAGAAAGTAAGGTACATTCAAGAAGCAGCAATGGTCTGGACATGCATGAAGGAGAGGAAAGAATGGACATGGTTCAGGTTTAAAGCCTCGGTGACTGGTGCCTCTTTTTTTTTTTTTTTTAAGATTTTATTTATTTATTTGAGAGAGAGGCAGTGAGAGAGAGCACGAGTGAGGAGATGGTCAGAGGGAGAAGCAGACTCCCGGTGGAGCCGGGAGCCCGATGCAGGACTCGATCCTGGGACTCTGGGATCATGACCTGAGCCGAAGGCAGTCGTCCAACCAACTGAGCCACCCAGGCGTCCCCTGGTGCCTCTTGATATTAACTATACAACATTAAGGTGGGGAATTATATTATATAACATTACATATATTATATGTTATGTGTTATACATTATATATTATATATATAAATTATATAACATTAAGGTGGGGAAAGTAGGACAGAAGATGGGAATGTGGCAAAGAGAAGGAACTTCTTGTTTTGGATGAGTCGTACACCAAAGGCTCCGTGCTGTCGGTTCTATGATCTGTGGCCTGGGTTCTGTGTTCCAAATCCAAGGAGGTCAACTAGAATAGCTGAGGATCCGAAAAACTGTGTTGGAGCGGGATTCCGGTGGCAGTTTTAAAAACTCCTTTCATAAGCAGTGAAACAAATCTGGAGAGATGCCCTCCTCTCCCCTCAGAGGCTTCTCCTTTGTCGGGCTGGATGGAGTGGGGTGACAGAACATTGATCGGTATGAGATAGATGGGAGGAAAAGCCCTCATTGCCCACTGAATCAATGCTCCCTTAAAGACTGCAACAAACAGGATTAAAGGTTGAAAGACATTTATTGAGGGGCGAATCTGAGTGTATGTTTTATTAGTCAGCCACGGTCCTGGGTTTATAGAAATGCCCAGCCTAGACACTGCCAAGAGCAATAAATCAGGGCTTTCTTCTTTGGCTGGCTGCCTGGGCAGTGATGTGGGGGTGTGTAACCCCAGGCCAGAAGGATGGAAAAGAGTGTTGTCTCCAGTCCATCTGGGTTGGGGGAGGGGCTGGAGGCGACTTGGTCAACACCCGCTCCTGGCTTCCTTCCCCAGTCACTCATAGATGAGATCAAACATGCTTACTGCATGGGTAGAGGCCTCTGGGCTCTCTCAGAATTAGGATGTTCCCCACCCCTCCTGCCAAAATCATTTGCCTAACCTTTTGCCTGACTGATTCAGAAGCTATTAAATACACGGCATCCACACAGCTGGCCATTAATTGGAGGCCAGAGCTTGATTAATGAGCATTATGCTAATATGGGGTCAGGGGGCAGATTATATGTAAAGGGCCAAAACAGTAAGCCAAGTCAAAAGCAATAACCCTACCTTCCATCCCTCCGCTTCCCCAAATTAGTTGGCAGCTGGAGGCAAGTAGAGAAAAGGCATATTGATGAGATAGAACATCACAGCCTGGCACTTGCCCTGACTTGTAATGCCCTCAGAGAATTGTTGCCCCAAAGAGGAGTGGCAGCCACCCTGGGAAGGTGGGCTTCTGCTCTGAGCTCACCTCCCTCCAGGAGGTGCAGGCAGCTATGGGTTGTGACACTTTCCAGGCTAAGTGGCTCTTTTAAGGACTCTAAGATGAGTGATGAAACAGCCTCTATGAACACATCCCCATGAAGTGTTTGTGTCCAAACACTGAAATGAACTTGGACAAACAGATCCTGAATCAGGAACTCCTTAGAAATCTTGCCTTGTTTGCCACGTTGAATACCATTCACTTCTGAGTCTCTGTGTGCTTACCTGACTATTCTGTACTCTCTCTTCCTCCTGTTCCGTCTGTTCCCTTCTCCCTTGAACACAGAAAGTCCCTCACACTCTATCTTCTTCCTCTTATCTTCATGCTCCATGCTCTCTCCAGAGCTGAGTGTCCCTTTCTGTGAAGTCAGTCATCACAGCTGACTCCGGAAGAAATAAGTCTGCAGAACAGGTCTCCACCATAGACATGCTGTCCAACACCTCTGTGTTCAAGTTCTATAAAATCTCTAATTCCTTGTACACCATGCTGAGTTCTTGTGCTTCTCTTACTAGCACACATGTTCTTGCTCCCTGAGACAGAAACAGAAGCTTCCATTTGGGCTTCCCCTCACTTCTTATACTGTCCATGTGTATTTCTCTGTGGTTTCTATCTTCCTTGTGTCTCTGCCACTTATGGAATTCAGACCCTCTAATTTATGCTGTGGCACGGTCTGTCAGCCCATCCCTCTTTATCTAGTCAACATACCAGTCCTGCCTCAGCTGATGTGTTCCTCTCCATGTTGAGCCTACCAGAGCGTCCCCACTGCCAGACCCCCCAGTGGCAATCAGGGTATTCAAACTCTGGGGGTAGCTGATACTGAATCTTGTTTCCTGCTCTTCTCCCCTTTCTCTTCTTCATGCACAGGACTGATGGCCTTTCTGGAGGACATAACCCATGTGTGGAACACCATAGCCTGTGAATGGTGTTGTCTTGATATGAATCTGTAGGTCCTCAGGTTTCTGTCCTAGGCCTGTCCTGGGATTTCATAGATGACTCAAATGAGGACACATATAACCATAAGAGAAGGCATACCTATAAGATCGGAAATGACAGGAAGGTGGGGGAGAGGCTAAATATGTTGGATGACAAACTCAGAATCAAAAATGAAACTGACAGACTGTGAACTGAATGTAACCATATTGAATTGAACAGGAATAAATATAAAGTCACATTTTTGGGTTAAGAAAACAATCTTTAAAAAGATACAGGATAGGAGAAATATGGTTTAGCTAAGGCACCAATTAAGAAAATTCCCACTGACAGTAAGCATAATTTAAGACAATACAGTCTAAGTTATCAAAAAAGAAAACAGAATTTTAGGAAATATTGAAATATTCTACCAGAAGGGTGGTGACAGTCTTCATTTATTCCATATTAGTCATATCACATTCAGAGTACCATACTTTTGAGGAAATAAGACAAAAGGGCATGTTTAATGAAGATTAATTTGAAAAAACTTAAAAATACATATGTGAATTATTGAAGGAATTGTTGTTTACCTCAATATCCCTTCCAAAACTGAAACTGTGTGAATGAGTCTCCCTCCCCCCACCCTCCAAGGCCCTTTAAAATCCTCTAGTCTATATGAAATGTTATTTCTTTAAACCCTCCCCAGTACACTTCATGTGAACTGCATCCACTTTCATGACCCCGTTACATTTTGCCTGGTCTTCTATTTATATTCCGGCCATTTTTATTTCAGTCCTCTGCCACCAAATTTTAAGCCATATTTCAGAATCTAACACATAATTAGTAAAAGTTGAACTAGCTCATATACAGAGACAATATTATCCTTTTAATCAATATTACCCAAACTGTTTTGTAGCTGTGTGCTAAAAGTTCTAAGAGAAGTGTAGTCTCACAGCTATTAATGCATATTCCAGAAAGAGTTCTATGGTCAATTAAGTAGGGGAGGTGTTAGGTTAATTAAGGTGAAGCTAGCTTCTTTACTACAGGACAGTTCAGAGTCTTTAATATGTTAATGTACACTGTGAATCACCAACAGACGGCTATTATATACAGGATCTACCAAAATCATTTAACTATAGAACACAACTTTTATGTAACAGCATTTGACATTTAGGGGACACAGTTTGAGAAAAGCTGAATTAAGTCTCCCTTCAGAGAAATGGTGCCTAACCTGTCCAGGAAGGGCCAGAAATTAACATGAAAGGGGTAAGAACGTGGGAACCTCGTAAGGAAGGAGATACTAGATGGGCACATATTTGAGACTTCAAGCAAATATGTATCTAAATGTTGAAGGAAAAGTTAGTCATGATGATAGCTAAAAAAGATGGGGGTGCTCTGAATACAGAATCACGAAGTGTCCTGCTAAGGAGAAAAATAAGTGGAGATTTTAGAGAGATGGGTGTGACACAGACGGAGGTCTCTGAGGAGCTCAGCGCAGAGGCTGGAAGTAGGTGGATCCACAAGCAAGATAGTGATCTGGGGGGGGGCAATTTTAGAACAAATCATTAGCATGTGAAATAATTAGAAGGCGCCCAGATTCTTTCAATGTTCATACAGCGAAACTGTTTGGGGTGGTTGATTTGGAAAACCCTTATGCATGGGTGATGTAGGTCTGTTTTTGGTTCTTTTTCAAAGACTTACATGGTGAAATAAAAGACATGATTATCAAATCTGCATAGAGCAAAAATCTGGATTGTCAACAATGTTTGAAAAAGGAAGTCAAGATTAAAAAGATTTCAGTTACTGAAAATAATTGATGAAAACAATGACAAAATGAAAGCCAGTCGAGGTAAAGGTGAATATTTGCAATTACTTTCCAATTTGCAGGGGTGTGAGATGTGACTTGATTGTGCCTGGAGACGGGACTCTTGCAAGGATATTGGCACAACTGGAGAAAAAAGCCGACTGCCCCGCCCACAGCCAACACCTTAAATGTAATACAGGGCTGATGTTTGGATAAAGAAGGTAGTGATTTTACGGGTCTCCTGAGGGGCCATAAAAAAATGTGAAATATTTTGTTCTCTTTGGGGCAGGATTGGAGAGATATCTTGACCCAAAACTTTGGTTCAAGGGATGTGGCCTAGGAAAGTGAAGGGAAAAGATAAAAATCCTATCTGAAGAAAAATAGTCAAAGGACTGGAGATATTTAATTTGGAAAAGAAAAGACTTTGGGGAGATGTAACTTCTTCCAAACATCTGAAGCATAGAAAGAAAAATTGGATCAACTGGATGGCTTCTGGTGTCAGAATAAAGAGTAATGCTTAGGATTACAGGGAGGCAGATCTCAGCTCAATGTCGTATATTAAACTTTTTAACAACTGGTACTGTTCAGCAAAGAACTGATTCACCCTGAAGGTCTCAAATGAACTGCCTGTCATTAAAATGAAGTAATGTCCTAGCAGCACTGAGCATAGTTCCTGACACAGGGGAAACACATGCTTCACGGTCATCTTTTTCCTCTCTCCCTCTGTATTTATCTGTGTCCACTGAGGAAATGGGAAACCACACTACGTATTTCCAACAGAGAGAATTCAGTAAAGAGAATTAGTTACACCAGTGTTGGGAGACTAAAAGGGCCAAAAGAAATGAATGAGTACCCCCAAGATAGCCATAGGAAGTATTTACCACTGGTGGAGGTGGAGGGAAAAGGAAAGGAGTGGAAATCACCGGACACAGCAGCTCAGAAGACAGACCCCGTGGAGTTAGTGCTCAGATTTCTGAAAACGGGGCACCTCTGGGAGAACACGATGAGACTAGTTCTGGGATTTCTAAACAAAAGCTAGAGGTTGAAGCCAACTACAGCCCCCAGGGGCCTCCTGTCACCTTGGATCCACTGGACAGGAACAGGGAAAAGAGGAGAGAAGTATCTTTCCTATACCTGTCTTTTACATTCAATTTGTAGTCTCAACTTGTATTCTCAATATGAGCTGGCCAGAAAATCTAGTTCTCAGGCTTCCAGGTTTAAGCCAAAGTATGGAAGGATAACTTTGGAGCCAAAGAACGATATCCATCCAGCACCTCTGACTCCTCCAAATCCCCCCCCAACACAAATTTGGCTCCTCCAAATCCCTACACACTCTTTCCATGTGATGTGAATGCCCTACCCATCTTCATGCTTGAACTATTCTTTCATGCACTGCCCATGGCATGTGCCCATTGCCCTCGGGCAGCACCTCCACCTGGTAGGATTTCCTAACCGGTGCAATGATGCAAATCTTCATTCTGAATTGTGTGTCCTGCTTTTACTAACTTGCTTTCATTTTGCACAAACATTTCTTATTGGATATGAAAACGCTAAGGCAGCTGTTTCCCTCTTCCTCCTTCCCTCCATTATTTCTCTGCTTTTTTTCCCCTTCCTTCTACCCATTCTCTTCCTCCTTTTTTCCTATTGCCCTGCAAAACACCATGAGGGCTGCTGTGGAGAGGATTCCTGTACTGGGTAAGAGGTTAGACCAAAACAGTTTTCATGCTTCTTCAGTGCAAAATGTTCAGAGTTTCAATATAAAGGGATTGTTACTCTATTGTGATTTTGTATTAACAAGTTTCACTCCATTAGTTTCTTGTCCCCCTGGATATCTTCTATCTCCACCCACTGATTTATATGCATAGCTATACCCAATTACTCTCTTTATCAAATAGTTCATATTTAATGGGTAAATTTAGAAAGTGTGGACAAACAAGAAAACTAAAAACACCTCATAATATAATCTCAACTCCAAGCAGTCATCACTGTTCAACTGATGGTAAATATCCCTCTAGCTATGCTTCCACACATGAATTGATATATAGATAGATACAGATGCTTGTATCATTCACTACAAATGGGTTTTACAATCTTTCTGGTAATTCTTGGGTAATTTTTTAATGTATGTGGGTATCTTACTTTTATAAATCATCCATATACTATTTTTAATGTCTATACAGTACTGCAGCATATGGGCTGGATCATAATTTATTTAACCAATCTTCCATCACTGGGCATTCGGTTGCTTAGGATTTGTTGTCATCATAAATATTGGGCATGTTCTCAATGATCATTATGGGATAGATTCTTTATTGTCCACCCTCTTTCTAGTGAAAGAATTTATAACTTCTTTGCCAAAATATGGACACATCATTTCATTAGAAAAGGACGAGAAATGAAGAACAACGAGGAACCAATACTTCTATCTTGAGATTCCTGAGGCACTTTATTTTATGACCACTGTGTGCCTTGTACTGTGCTGTATGCTGTGAGAGCACAAATGTGGTGTCTGCCCTGAGAGAGCTGACAGCTTCAGAGAAGAAAACCAGGCAAAAGACTATTAGGAACGTGTAATCATTTTAGTAGCAGTGAAGGCCACAGCAACAGCTCAGCTAAGGGTGACAGGGAGCTTACAGGAAGTAATCAGGAGATCCCAAGTTAGTCTCGTTACCCAGGCCACACAAGGTAGGCATGTCAGGGCATAGTACCAGATCCTGGACACTGACATTTGAGCATCAAATTTTTAGTTCAGTTCTCAGGTTATCTCTGAAAATAGTTCCAGAGTTATTTTCTTCCTGGAAGCTGAGATATGACACCTAAATCATAATGACTCATACCAGAGGACAGCGTGCCTGGGATTCTTCTTTCCCTTCACCTGAGAGCAAGACACTGTGGCACAGTGTCTGCTATGGAGATGGTGAGGAAGACGAAGGTGAATCAGACAGTCCTGTCTTTGAGCAACTTACCGACACATGTGGAGGGAGAGGGAAGTTACATGCTTTTATGGCAAGCATACAAACTTAAGGATGTGACAAGCAGACCACTTGATTAGTAAGTGTCATGAGGCAAATGTGTCTCACAGATTATGAAAATTCAGAAGAAGACTGTGTGGAGGAAATGGTCACAAAGAATGGGCAGAATGGGTATATATAAAGATGGGGAAGGGAACAGCATGTGCAAAGGTTGAGGAATGAGAGCACGGATGTCTAGACAGAGTAATACGGTATGACCTAACAGTTTAAAATTCTTCTTTGAAAATATTTTTGTTACAATGTATTAGTCAAATTATAATTACTGTCCCATTTTACAGATAAGGAAATGGAGTCTTATACATGGAATGACTTACTTCAGTGCCACTCCCAGTTGATTACTCAGTTGGAATATGCTACATCGGCTCAATGAAAATGGGTAGTGGGAGAAGGGGATGTTGAAAGGGGGAGAGGGCCACATCATTGTAGTTCTTGGATGCCAAAATAAGCAGTTTGAATGGAGAATTCACTAAATGAAAAATAAGAGGCAAATGTGAAGTTTTGATCAGAACTGAACTTGAGGAAGTTTAATCCAGCAAAAAGAATAGTCTGTAGGAAGATCGGTAGCAAGGCATTCTGTTAAGAAGTTATGTCTATAATCAGTACCCAAGGCAAAAAGACTCCAAAGAGGGAATTCCACCAGTTCACAGAGATACTTCTCACCATTTTTAATGGGTTTATTGAGGTATAGTTGACACACAATAAACTACACATATTTGAACTGTATAAGTTGATAAGGTTTGATATATGGACACAATCACTACAGTTAATACAGTAAGCCTATCCCTCATCCTATATGTCTCATATCCTTTGGTAATGCCTCCCTTCTAGGCCTTCCTACTCCCTTACTCTAGAGCAACCATAAATTTTATTTCTATTACTCTAGATTATATTGCATTTTTTGGCTTTTATAGAAACAGAATCCTATAGTACAAATTCTTTTTTGTCTAACTTTTATGGTCGAACATAATTATTGTGAGATTCATTCATATTATTGTGTCCATTATTTTTCATTCCATTGTATGGATGGATCACAGTTTGCTTGGCCATCCACCCATGGGGAGACTGTTGGGTTGCTTACAGTTTTGGACGTTATAAATAAAGCTGCTAAAAACATCTATCTTTTCGTAGACATATACTTTCATTTCTCTAGGTTGACCTAAGAGTAGAATGGCTGCATCATATAGTGGGCATACATTCAAAGTTTTTAAAGTTATCTTCACAGCATTTTTATATTAGTGAAAAATCAGAAGCAATTTAAATTAAGTGGTTAAGTATATTATGGTATATACATGGTATATACATAGTATATGCATAAACTATGAAGATCTTAAGAATGCTTACGGATTTGTATTTGGCAGAAATATGAAATATGGCAGGTTATATATATATATACATATATATATACACACACATAGTGGTGAATATATACATATACAAGATGTGTGTATACTTTTTGGTATTATTTAATTTGTTTTTATAATAAAAACATTTTTACAATCTGCAAAATCCTAATAAGGCTATTCTAAGTGAAAAGTGAAAGTGGAAGTGAAAAAAAGTTTTGATAGTCAACTAACCAGAAGGTCATAGGTAGTAAAGGCAGTTTTTGGAGTGTCAGAACTTGTGGAATGGGAAATGAACTATAACCACCTTGTATTGTTTTTGCTTTGGGTTTTTTGGTTTCATTTTTGTTCTTTACTTTTTATTGTGAACTATATGCTTTTCTCTGAAGAGAAGAACATTTTATTTTTTCAGTATACAAGAAGAAAAAAAGGAATGAGTGTTAATAATAGCTTGATTATTTTCAACTCAAATGCCTAAGTAACAACTGATGTATAACTTATGCAGATCTATGCAAACAATTATTTAAATTGGAAAAGGGAGGATGGAATATATGAGAATGGCAATATTTGCTGGATTGTTAATATGTCAGGCAAGTTCTTTGGTACAAGGCCACCAGAATGAGGAATGAAGGACATTGAGCTTTGAGAGGGCCCAGCTTGTTTCAGTGGGAGGATACTGGGAATTTCAAGGTTAACCTAATATAATGACAATCATTTATGAAGTGGTTTATTGTTTCACAAACAAATCCATATACATGAGCTTGCTTAGTCCTGTGAAAATCCTGTAAGGAGGCAGGAGAGGGACTTCATTTTAACCCCTACTTGATAAAGGAGAAGAGTGAGGTCTATAGAAGTTAAATATAGTAACAAATATTAGGATAGCTCCTTAAAGGTTTACCAACATCTTTCATATGCATTTTCTGATTTAATCCTCATGGCACTCCAGGAGGAAATAAATCTGTGGTCTTCTTCCTGTTGCCCCATTTCTCAGATGAAGAAATTGAGCCAAATTTTAACTTGAACTAAGGCCCAGATGGTGGGCTGGTTGATATAAGATCAACTGTAGACTTGGGTTCCAAAGCCAATGCTTTCTCGTTTGCTCTCTCACCATGACATGTCTGAACTCACAAGATCACAAGCTGGAGAATAATGGGGTAGGGGCTTAACTTCAGTCTTCTGACTGAATTTAACGCTTCTTATCAAATATGCATAGTCAGGTGTTAGCACATGCTTTCTTCACCTTTCATTATAGTTCTGTTTAACTATAGTAGAAATTTGAAGAAGTTGATTGTGGGGATGCAGTTTGTGTTGAATGGTACAGAATTGGGTTTCTTTTAAAAACCATGGAGTTTGGAGTGTATAGTATGGGGTTGTGGAATGATGTATTGTTCCATTATAGCTCATGACTTCCTGTACTTTGTGACAATATCTTATGTCATGATGAAATATGGTGTGTGTGGTTAGAAAAGTGTAGATATGCCAACCGGCCTTGTGCTTTGATTCAATTATTTACTGCTACTACTCTTATCCTGCTAAAAAGCTTTCCTCTTCTGTAGCATTTCTCAATAAAGCTAATGACTTGGCCTCTTCTCTTGAAAAAAAATTTTTCTTTTGAAACCTTCTCCACATTGACAAGTTTGAGGGTGATGTTCCTTGTAGTACTGCTTACTCAGAGTGAAATTATTGGTTTATCATTGTTTAGGAATACATATCTCATTTGTTCTTGCTCCTAAGTATTTTTTTAAGAAGGACAAGAAATTTCTATGCCAATATGATAACTGATTTAAGTTATTGCATAACAAATTTATTACTTTTATTGCAAACTAAGTCTGGATGCATACTTTTCCTTTTCTTGGAAACAAGAGGGCAGACAAATACCCTTGGAGTTGGTTTAGCCTTTTCAATCACTTGAGACTTGGTTACACCAGATCTGATTGTTCTGAATATTTGTTGATGGGATTCCCTGACCCTCTGCCCAAGATCAAGAATGCTTTTGATTTTTAACATCACCATCCTTTTGAAAATCTAGAAGGCATTCTTGCAGAAGTTTTAAATTCGTTTAATTGTATAGCTATGTTTATCTGACAAAGAGAAGTCAAGTGAGGAATTGTATATCTAGGACAAAGTCTTGAGACATTGAATCCAGTCCTTTACTCTGCTAAGTTGAGTAATGTGCTCAAGGATAGTAACAGCATCCTTCTAAAAGCACGGGTCATATTCAAAGTGAATACCTCATTACTGTTTCTATATCTGCACATTGGGTTTTTAAATAAATATTATAAGAGTTCAGGATTTTTTTAAAAGATTTTATTTATTTATTTGACAGAGAGAGAGGGAGAGAGATCACAAGTAGGCAGAGACAGGTGGCTGGGGGGAGGGCAGGAAGCAGGCTCCCTGATGAGCAGAGAGCCCGATGGGGGCTCGAACCCAGGACCCTGAGATCATGACCTGAGCTGAAAGCAGAGGCTTAACCTACTGAGCCACCCAGGTGCCCCAAGTTCAGGATTTTTAAAAGATTATAGACATTACCTGGATTTATCTTGCATCCCTCTTTTCTCTTGTGCTTATATAAATACCCTTCAGAAATAATGATGGGGCTGGTGATTGATTGGGAAGTCTCAGTTTGTCCATTGTCTTGCTTGGCTTTTTTTTTTTAATTAATGCCAATTTTTATTAGTGCTCATTCGTTATTAATCAGAGCTTGTCAGCAGCCTGAATATGGCTTAAAACCAACACTAAAAATAAATATGACAGTAAATAATCAGAGGTTATTGGTGTAGACTGAGAGACCATGAATGGGTTCAAGTTTCATGTCTCAGTTTCTTAGGCCCCACTTACTTTTTCCCTTTGAAACCAGAGAACAACAGCTTGGAATCCATATAATAAAATCTGTTGGTAGAGACCCTTCTGCTCCCATGACCCTAAGAGAGTGTGAACACAACTGTCAAGGTAAGAACATAGAATCTGGAGGCAGGGTCAGGAAAGTTGGAAAGCTAATCATTGTTTTGAAAAAAGTAGGATATTTATTGGGACAAGTGGGTAAAGAAGAGAAACAGTCCAGTGGGAAACTCCATGGCACTATTGTGGGAAGAGTAAATTGCCCTTCATGGTCTGCTCAAATTGCTTGACATGGTTGGTCAACTCCAAGGATCTTTTCGGTTTCTATTCCTTTGCAGGGTTGGGGAGATAAGGGTACACTTACCTTGGACCAAAGAGGTTGGGTGGGAAACAAATCCTTTTACAGTACTATTGCCTTGGTTCTCTTCAACCTGAGCAGTTGAATCTGATCCCCCACTCTGTCTCCCTGTTGCCATCCCCCAACACACTAACATAGAAAACTCTCAAATTTCCTTCCCTCCCACCTCCTTCCTTTCCAGCTTCCACACTGGACTAGTAATAACCAAAGGGAGTGAAAGTGTGAGGGCTCTGAACACAGATTCCCTACCTGTAGTAACATCACAGAAGCTCAGTGAAGATCCCTGGAGGGAAACCTTCCTTTAAGGACCTCCAAAGCCATTTGCACCATTTCTCACCAATTTTTGGAGGGCATGAGGAACAGTGAAATTTCCGATCTTTGTAGCTAGACAGAGACACAAGTTACAGGCACTGTGGAGACTCATGCTGAGTCAGGAAACAGGTCCAGTTTGCGCTCAAACATCCCCACATTTGTGCTCAGATGCTGGGCCGCTCTGTGCCAGAGAAGTAGCTAATGGGGTGCTAAATCAGGAAGCAGAGGTCAGCTCCCTGAAGGAGAATGGCAAGTTCTCTGTGGGTGTTTGAGGGTGGTGGAAGAAGGGCCGGTTATACAAGTTAAAAGAAAAGGAAAAGAAAATAACTAGTCTTTGGGTTTTGCAAAACTCAAGTAGAAACAGATGGGATCTGTGTCTTAATTGAGCTATTATTAGATGCTAAATTTGAACCACTCTTAACTGTGCCACCTTCCCCCAAATTACTGACTTGCTCAAAGAACCCAATTGTGTTTCTGTGGTTTTTGGCAAAGGTAAACTGAATGAGCAAAGATGTCAAATTTTAATTGTCTTTTTTTCCCTTATGTCAGCTGTTGAAAGAGTTGCTATCCTCAAAGAGATAAAAATGGACGCTGACAGTGGGGATTTTTTTTTCCCCTTTTCATTTACAGAGTTAGAGTCAATGAATTTCTGGCCCTTGATGAGCTGATGGTGGGGTGTGTGTATGTGTGTGTGTGTGTGTGTGTGTGTGTGTGTGTTTTGGGGTAGGGGGTGGGAACAGAGTCAGAGAAAAGGGTAACACACGTGTGTCTTTAGGTACATGAAGAGCTTTACTCCTGTCTTGGAAAGTACATTTCGTGACGTAGATGACACAAAGAGGTGGGTGAATGAAAACACTTGCTCACCATGTTGAGATCCTCTGCACTGCTCCTCTGTGCCTTTAGTTGGCACATGCTTGGTGATAGGCATTGACATGTGGTGGGTGGAATCTTGGACAGGATCATAGCATTACACACACCTCTTAAATACAGAGCTCTTACATGTGAATGGTGAAAGGAATAAGTAATCTCAACATTAAATTGCTCTATACATTAAATCTTGTAGATATGATAACAAAACTTGTTATTGCTGATGCTAAGGAGTAGGAATCTGGGTTTTTCTGGGAGGAAGTTAATTTGATTCCAAACTTGGGTTAGACAATGTAATACCTATCCTCGAGGCATTCTGCTTCATTCACCCTGATACCTACCTGGCTCCTTCTCCTTACCATGCAGGTATAGTCATGAAGATGGAAGGAGGAGAGGGAACTGCTGGTTTCCTTCCAGACTTCAAGCCCCAATTCAATATAATTTAGGCCTTTGTCTTGACACTTTCTATCATGTCGTTTGGGCACACTGAGTTCTGTTTTTCCCCATAGGGAAGGGGTGAAAAGTTCAGCTTTAGCTCAGGCCATGCTGCCCTTCTTTTTTCTGGTCTCCTGAGAAGATTTACTGACGCTCACAGCTGATGGCACTTAGTCATGCAGCCCCATGCTCCCGACCTGCTCACCTCCCGTGCCTTCAATAAACAGTGACAGGGCTGGGCTCAGAACCTGCAGACTCTCCCAGAAAGATTTGTATTCATGGCCTGATTTATACGTTTTTTTCCTTCCTGTCAACAATTTGTGAAGCATTTGTTGAGAAGAGAAAGGTGAGGAAGGTGGTATCATGTTTCTCAGGCCATTAGCCTATGTGTTTCAAAGACAAGCCCACTCAAAGTTAAAAGTAAAATGAAAGGAAGAGGAAGTGTGGGGTGTGGGAGCACTATTGGTGGCCCTAATGTCTGTTCATATATTCTGCCCATTTCTTGATTGGATTACTTGTTTTTTGGGTGTTGAGTTTGATAAGTTCTTTATAGATTTTGGATACTAGCCCTTTATCTGATATGTCGTTTGCAAATTCCTGATATGTCATTTGCAAATATCTTCTCCCATCCTGCCAGTTGTCTTTTGGTTTTGTTGATTATTTCTTTTGCTGTGCAAAAGCTTTTGATCTTGATGAAATCCCAATAGTTCATTTTGCCCTTTCTTCCCCTGCCTTTGGCAATATGTCTAGGAAGAAGTTGCTCTGATTGACATTGAAGAGGTTGCTGCCTATGTTCTCCTCAAGGATTTTGATGGATTCTTGTCTCACATTGAGGTCTTTCATCCATTTTGAGTCTACTTTTGTGTGTGGTGTAAGGAAATGGCCCAGTTTCACTTCTGCATGTGGCTGTCCAATTTTCCCAACACCATTTGTTGAAGAGACTGTCTTTTTTCCATTGGACATTCTTTTCCGCTTTGTTGAAGATTAATTAACCATAGAGTTGAGGGCCCATTTCTGGGCTCTTTATTCTGTTCCATTGATCTATGTGTCTGGTTTTTTTCTGCCAGTACCATACTGTCTTGATGATTACAGCTTTGTAATAGAGCTTGAAGTCTGGAATTGTGATGCCACCAACCTTGGTTTTCTTTTTCAACATTCCTGTGGCTATTTGGGGTCTTTTCTGGTTCCATATGAATTTTAGGTTTATTTGTTCCATTTCTTTGAAAAAAAAGTTGATGGTATTTGGATAGGGATTGCATTAAATATGTAGATTGCTCTAGGTAGCATGGACATTTTCACAATATTTGCTCTTGCAATCCATGAGCATGGAACATTTTTCCATTTCTTTGTGTCTTTCTCAATTTCTTTCATGAGTATTCTATAGTTTTCTGAGTATAGATTCTTTCCTCTTGGATTAGATTTATTCCTAGGTATCTTATGGTTTTGTGGATGAAACTGTAAATGGGATCAACTCCTTAATTTCTCTTTCTTCTGTCTTGCTGTTGGTATATAGAAATACAACCCATTTCTGTGCATTGATTTTATTATTCTGACACTTTGCTGAATTTCTGTATGAGTTCTAGTAGTTTTGGAGTGTTGTCTTTTGGGTTTTCCAAATAAAGTATCATATCATCTGCAAAGAGTGAGAGTTTGACTTCTTTCCTGATTCAGATGCCTTTTATTTCTTTTTGTTTTCTCATTGCTTAGGCTAGGACTTCTAGCACTATGTTGAATAGCAGTGGTGACAATGGACATCCCTGCCATGTTCGTGACCTTAGAGGAAAAGCTCTGTTTTTCCCCATTGACAATGATATTCACTGTGGGTTTTTCACAGATGGCTTTTATAATATTGAGGTAGGAACCCTCTATCCCTACACTTTGAAGACTTTTGATCAAGAAAGGATGTTGTACTTTGTCAAATGCTTTTTCAGCTTCTATTGAGAGTATCATATAGTTCTTGTTATTTCTTTTATTAATGTATTGTATCACATTGATTGATTTGTGGATGATGAACCAACCTTGCAGCCCATGAAAAAAATCTCTAATTGGTCTCTAATTCTCCTTTTTGATGGGGTCTTTTTCTTGTTTGGGAATCAGGAAATGCTGGCTTCATAACATGAGTTTGGAAGCTTTCCTTTCCTTTCTATTTTTTTGGAACAGTTTCAGGAGAATATGTATTAATTCTTCTTTAAATATTCAGTAGAATTCCTCTGGGAAGCCGTCTGGCCAAGGGCTCTTGTTTGTTGGGAGATTTTTGATTGCTGCTTCAATCTCCTTACTGGTTATGGGTCTGTTCAGGTTTTCTATTTCTTCCCGGTTCAGTTTTGGTAGATTATACCTCACCAGGAATGCATCCATTTTATCCAGATTGTCTAATTTGTTGGCATATATTTTCTCATAATATGCTCTTAAAATTGTTTGTATATCTTTGGTGTTGGTTGTGATCTCTCCTCTTTCATTCATGCCTTTATAAAATTGAGTCCTTTCTCTTCTTTTTGATAAGTCTGGCCAGGGGTTTATCAATCTTATTAATTCTTTCAAAGAATCAGCTCCTAGTTTCCTTGATCTGTTCTACTGTTCTTTTGCTTTCTATTTCATTGATTTCTGTTCTCATCTATTATTTCTCTTCTCCTGCTGGGTTTAGGCTTTATTTGCTGTTCTTTCTCCAGCTCGTTTAGGTGTAAGGTTAGGTTGTGTATTTGAGACCTTTCTTGTTTCTTGAGCGAGGCTTTTATTAATATATACTTTCCTCTCAGGACTATCTTTGCTGTATCCCAAAGATTTTGAGAGTTGTGTTTTCTTTTTCATTTGTTTCCATGAATCTTTAAAAATTCTTCTTTAATTTCCTGGTTGACCCATTCATTCTTTAGTAGGATGCTCTTTAGCCTCCATGTATCTGAGTTCTTTCTAACTTCCCTCTTGTGATCGAGTTCTAGTTTCAAAGCATTGTGGTCTGAAAACATGTAGGGAATGATCCCAGTCTTTTGGTACTGGTTGAAACATGATATGTGACCCAGGATGTGATCTATTCTGGAGACTGTTCCATATGCAGTAGAGATGGAATATTCTGTTGCTTTGGGTTGGAATGTTCTGACATCTGTGAAGTCCATCTGCTCCAGTATGTCATTTAAAGTCCTTATTCCCTTGCTTATCTTTTGCTTCAATGATCTGTCCATTTCAGTAAGGGGAGGTGTTAAAGTCCCCTACTATTATTGTATTATTGTTGATGTATTTCTTTGATTTTGTTGTTAATTGGCTTAATATTATTGCCTGCTCCCATGTTAGGGGGATAAATATTTACAGTTGTTAGATCTTGTTGGATAGACCCTATAAGTATGATGTAGTGTCCTTCCTCATCTCTTATTATAATCTTTGGTTTAAAATCTAATTTGTCTGATATAAGGATTGGCATCCTAGCTTTCCTCTGATGTCCATTAGCATGGTAAATTGTTTTCATCTGGAGGTGTCTTCAGTTCTAAAACGCGTCTCTTGATGACAGCATATCTATAGGTCTTTTTTTTTTTTTTTTTAATCCAATCTGATACCCCGTACGTTTTGATTGGGGCATTTAGCCCATTTACATTCAGGGTAACTATTGAAAGATATGACTTTAGTCTCATTTTATTGCCTGTAAGATGACTTATTGTATATTGTCTTTGTTCCTTCCTGGCCCATGTTACTTTTAAGCTCTCTCTTTGCTTAAAGATACAAATGATAGGAAAGATACAAATGAAGAGCATGACTTTGGAGTCAAAGGGACCAGAGTTGGAGTCCCAGCTCCAGTACTAGTTAGTTAGGTATATTAGCATAGCTTAACCTTTGCTCCTTCATTTAGAAACTGAAAATATTAATGGCCAGAATTTAGTAAATATTCAATATATGATAGCTGGTGATATAAGGTGTGGTGTGTGTATGTGTGTGTGTGTGTGTGTGTGTGTGAGAAACAGCTTTCAATGACTGAAATATAATATGATAACCATATCATTTGCATCTATAAAGCCCTGCCATCTACAAATAGAATTAGGTACTGACTAGCTGAAGGAAACCAGCAACGACATCACAGCTTTTCTGTGGACATTCAAGCTGGGACTTGCAGGTTGGGCAGATTTCACTAGTCTGAGAAGCAAGAGTTGGAAGAGGATGCCCTCTGAGCAGACAGCTTAGGAACAAAGATGGAGATATGATATAGCATCATGTGTTAGAGTCACAGTGTGTGGGGAGACCTTGATGTGGCCCAAGAATGGGGAGAGAGGGAGGTGAGCTTAGGCTTGAGGTTAGCCTATGAAGGTTTTTGGGTGCCAAGCTAAACCAAGACAGAAAGTGAGCCTGGATATCAATTTGTCCTTAGGGGAAAACAGAGAGCCTTAGAATAGAACTTCCAGGTGGTAGCAGGCAGGTGGGTAGGCTGATAGAATTCATGAGGGTGTCACTTAGGATGGTGAGGGTGATTCCTTTCTCTGACCTGCACTTCCACCCTGCCACATCTCCCTTCACACCTCATCTGCAGAAGTGCTCCTTTTCCAACCAAGCGTGAGAATGCACCTGCATGGGGAAAATTGTGCTTCGGCATCTCCCTATCAAAGTAGAATCTTTTAAGAAGGCAATAGTTCTAATGGGCATCTCTATTACAGTAATAGCTAAAGGTATCACTTGCAAGTAGTATTAAAAAGGCAGAGAGAAGGTGAGTCAATAATCTATGTTTTTGGTTAGGGGTGTATCTTCTCCTACAAGGAGAATTTATCCAAAACATCTGGTACCATTTAATGAGAAAACTCACCAATATGCCATCATTCAACCCCAACCGCTGACCTTCATATAGTTTGGGGATGTCTTTATTTCATTATCATATGCTGTTCAGCCCAGAAATCCTCCTAAAATATATGTAAGAAGAGCTATCTTGCCCTATCCATAAGAAGCAAAGTGGAACCCCGTGCTCATTCCCATGACAAGGTTTTCAGTGGCCCCTGGGTCCCCTCTGTCCTCTTTTAGCCATCGAGAAATGCATTGCTCATGGATTTCCCCACAATTTCTCCTCTGAGTGGTCCTTCCATGGGGCAGGATTTGTCCACTCTTAGGATATCCAGCTGGCTTAGCACAGTGTTCTCCTCCAATTCTTACCTATGTAATTAAGCTGCAATATGATAATTCAGTCTCATCTAAAGACACAAGAGCATACTTGCTTTCTCTCTTCTTCTGAGGAACTTGAGAGCACAGAGCTGTTTCTGTGGCACTGTCTCACTCTCTCTTTGTTAGGAAAAATGGCTTTGCCTTGTGGACATGCCCTGGGTGAGGCGGAAGGTAAGTGGAGGAATTACAGGGTGGGATGAAGTGCTGATTGTTTCACCTTGGGTCCTCAGTTTTAATGCTGTTGGATCCTGTGGGAGTTTGAAACTGTGCTCTTGTAATCCTTCTTCCTTGGCCTACTTTATTTCTCATTTCTGGATTCCCGGCCAAAGGCAGGGTTAACATGTGTGACTAATATCGTATCCACCTAAGATGTTTCTCACCTCATTCCCTTCGGCCAGCCCCTGCACTTTGGCCCCTCATCTCCTGTTACATTTATTTCCATCAGAGAGAGAGAGAGAGATGGAATCTTTCCTTGTGGTTATGGCAGCTTGACAAAATTCTGTTTTTCTGAGTGAATAATCGCAGAAGACCCAAGCCCCCAAGTCTGAACCTCCCTTGGCATGTTTGTATGGTAACCCAGTCCTGTCTGATGACAGGCAGCCTCTATGGGGGAGCTGGGAAGGGTCAGGACAGCATGGGAGGGGGAGGCAGAATTCTAATGTGGAGGGAGCTGGGGGTTCTTTCTTCCAGTTGTGCAGCTGTTTGCAGCACAGTCTCATTGCAAAGCAGCCAATTGGCTTAACAAGCCCAGCACATTTCATGTTCATTCTTCACATCATATGCCCTTTCTCTCCATCAGTTGCCATCTTTTTCAAAATCTCAAAGAACTCTGCTTTCTTGAAGAAAGCCTGTATGGTGGGTTCTACTTCTGAAGGATATAGTTGTGCAACAGTGAAAGAAAAATTCACTTAGTAGTGACTGGATGATCTAAGTGCAAGACTTAGCTCCCCTGACTGTGCCTTGTTTAATGCCTAAAACCACCATAGAAATGACACCATCCCACTGAGATCTCCTGTGAAAGTGCCTTCATACACCCCTCAGATGAATGTTGCCATGGAAGTACCCTACCCCTTAGAAAGATTACTGCTTTGTGGTGGCATTTTGGGTTATTTTATGGAACTGAGTGTTTCCTTTGAGATTCAGGACTGAGCTAAGCCTCTTACCACTTTGCCATCTCCCACGTGAAAGTCCCTTCTTGCAGTGAAATCATTTCAGCAATTGTGAAGCACTTGCAAAATGAATAAAATTCACCTGTTAGCTTTCTGTTGAGCAGCAACTATGTCAGAGCTCTATGCAAGGTGCTGTGGGACTACAAAGGTGATAAGACATGGTGATCCCTCTCTAGGTGTTTAGTCAGTGAGGGAACTGAACATGCTTATAATATCACCCAAGAAATTGGAATGTGCACTTTGATCCTGAATGACTTATTGAACTCACTTCGTCTAATCCTGATGTCTTCCCTGTTGACAGCACATGTGCTTTTCCCCCCATAATAATGGGGAATACACCCATGTGTGTATTGACTCAAGGTCTTAAGCCTCTAGCATATCAGTCCTTTCTCTTCTGGTCACAAACAATGGGTGGGAAAGGGTCTTGTTCTTTGCTCCTCATCCTTCTTTCACCAAATCCTCCATGCCACACTCGGGGTCTTAACTGGAGTGAGTGACAGCCTGATGACTCCAGCCCTGGGATACCCACCAGCTTGCTCTCTTCCTGCTTTGTATGGAAGCTGAGCCACAGCACCCTTGGTTCTGGTGAGCCAGTGAGCCTTGTGCTGCCAAAGTCACCTCCAATCATTGGGCTTCACCCTGAAAGGGCTTATCTTCTGAATAACCATCACCCGGAGGCATCATGCCCTGTTTGGTTCAGGCAACTACCCAGCATTTCCAGACTAAGATAAGACCATCCATCTGAGGGAGCTCATGGGCGCCAGCAGCCTGCTGGACCAGATGGCTGGAGGCCACAGGCTCCGGCCCTACGATAAGCAGGGGCTGTAAAAACTACTCACTGAGGCTAGTGACCCAAGACATCAATGCGAACAGAATTAAATCAATCAGGACAGAAAGAGAGGAGCACTGGAGCAGCAGCTCTTCAGTCAGAGGTATGTGATTTCAAGCCCATCATTGCTTGAGCACCTTCTGTGTTGCAGACTCTGTTGCAAACAATTTCACCTTCACAATAGCCCTTCAGGCTGGACTATTATGATCCCCATTCTATAGAGCAGGAAATGGGGACACAGAGATGTTCAGTTTCTTGGCCAAGTTAGATAGGCGCTGGAGCTGATATTCAAACCAAGGTGAGTCTGATTCCAATCCTCCTGTCCTTCAATATTTCCCCATAAAGTATGTGAATAAAACAAATAAAATGAATAATGGGGACAAAGACACCTGGCTGGACAGACATTGTTAATCAAAATTAAGCATCATGAGTTCGCTCCTTCCTTCCTTCTTTTCTTCCTCTGCATCAACATTTATTAAAGTCTCCTATCCATGTGTGTTCCACAGTTACTATCAAAATCATGTTCTCCTAGGTATGGAGGCTCTACCTCATAGCATCCAAGTTCCTTCAGCTTTCTCTCTGCTTCTATGCTCAGTGTTAAAATTATCTTCATTCCCAAGCCCTGCAATTGTGGACATTCAGTAGAATTTTTGTATGCATTACAGTCAGAGTAACTGCATGGAACCTTGTACAAGTACTTTGTTGAGGCTTCTGTTATTATTATGTAGGTATAATGATAATATTAGGCTCTTGTTTGATGGGATTTTTAAAAGAAGAGGTTTGGAATTGGCCAGATAGAGAATGGTATCTAGCTGTGATATTTACCTACCACGGGCTTTCAAAAAAATATATTTACCTTTTTTGAGACTCCGTTTCCTAGTGTTGAAAATTCATTCTGATGGGTAATTAAACAAGAAAATAGACATCAAGTTTCTAGCACAGTACCTGGCACATTCAGGGTGTACAGTAAATGTTTAATCCTTATTTCTCTTCTCTGACTGGATTTTAAGCTTCTTGGGATAAGTAACCATTGTGTTTAGATTTGTATCTTCCACATGGTATTCATCAGTATCATGCTCTAGGGGCTCAAGTTCCAAGAAGATATCCTCATTATATGGAGTCTCAATAAGTTGTGAGAAATTAAGAAGAAGAAAACTTATTCCTGATGATAGCAGCAGCCACAAGCAGAGACACCAAAGAATTCATCTTGAGAAAAAAGCAAGGAGATGAGAAAGTGATGGGAAGGAAAACATAAGTCTGGATCATAGAGGAATTTAAAGGTCAAGCAAATTTGGAATTTATTTTATGGGAAATAACAAACAAATAAAAAAAATAATACAGGAGAAATGTGATCAGAGCTGTGTTTAGGGACCATAAGTTAAGGTCCTTATTCAAATTCTTCTGATGGCTTCCCATATAATTCAGAACAAATTCCAATGTTCTTGCCATGGTCTACCAGGCCTCCCCTCCCCAGATCATGCCCTATGTCTTAAGACTTCCTGGTCCTCCCCTTCCCCCACCGCTGCACCCTTGCCACACTGGTCTCCTTGCTTTTTAGAAGCCCATTAAACATCAGTCTCGGAGCCTTTGTCCCTGTTGTTCCTTCCATGTAGGATGCTTTTCCAGGAGGATTTTAGATGGCACAGTTCCTACATTCAGATGTCTGCTCAAAGGTTAATGAACCAAGAAGGTCTTTCCCAATCAGTTGTCTAAATAGCACTGCCCAGCAATTTGTGCCTGCTTCCTACTTTACCATCCTCAGCCCTTATCACCACCTATATATACTTGTATCTTATTTGGCTTTTGCTTTCCTAATTTAGAAGCTACACAAGACCCTAACAGAGCCCAACAAAGAAAGATGCTCAGTCGATATTTGTTGAATAAATGAATCACCTGAATAGTGATGAATAAATAAGAGGTTTATCAAAAGCGCAGATGAGAGATGATGAGGCCCAACCAAGGCAATGATAGGAAGTAAAAGCAGTAAATCTATAGATTAGTCAAACATTAAATTTATGTTACTGAGTATCTAGTCAAAGCCCCAAAATAAGTTCTGAGAATAAAAGATAGATGGGATCTTTGCCTTTTCTGAACTTAGAGTTCACTAGGAAAGACAAAAACAATAAAATAGGTGATTATGAGACTGTACAATAAGAGATTCAAAGAATTTGGGGGATGGTAAAGTACAGGGATAGATTAACATAATAAGCACTTTCATCAATTCTTCGTTGTTTAATCATTGAATCCACCAACCCGGCAATGAAGGAGAAGGGCAAGTCAAATCTGTTTCCATTTGGGATTAACTAGGAAGGGGCTATTGCATTATTTGAGATGAGAACAATGCAGGGGAATGCAGGGGCAAGAGGGAAGGGTCATAGCTTTAAATATCTATGGTGTGCACTGGGCGGGCTGGATTTGAGAAAGAAGAAGTAGTGAGTGCAGATTTCTTTTCCAAGAGTTTGGCAGTGTGGGGGCATGGAGAGTGATGAGGAGGCATCTCAGAGGGGAGGTTTCAGTTTATTTTTGAATTTGGTTGTTTTGTTATTTGGGGGTGATTTGAAAGTGTTTGTAATTCGGCATGAGTGGAGTGAGCATAAAGAAGGTCCCAATGAGTCACTGGACTTTATGGAAGAAAATCATGGAAGATACAACAGGTGAGGGGTTAAGAGCAGAATATTTATTCTTCCAAAGGAGGAGGAAAAGTATTTCTCAGAATCAACACAGAAGATGATTTCAGCAGTGGACACATTTTGATTTGGAGAAGTTATGGGTCCTCATGAGATCTTCTCAGTTTTCCTCTTATCAAAGGGTGAAAGATGAGATTTCAGAAGATTGGATTTGAAAAGAAAGCAGGAGGTGGTACTATGAGGACTGGACAGCAGGTCCAGCACTGTGCTTAAGACCACCAGTGAGTAGCCGAAGTGAGCCCAGCTAGGCGGAAAGCCTCCCCCAACTACCACACACACTTCCTTAAAAACCTGTGGTTTATCATGCACTTACTTATGCCAGGCACCTACCATGGGCTTTCCATAAATTATTGATGGTAATTCTCACCACAACCCTATGGAGACAAGGGTTGTTGTCTACATTCTATGGATAGACAAAGAAATCTGAGAGTAACTTTATCAGAGTTAGACAGCTACTAAGAAGAACCAGGTTTGAATCCAGATCAAAGCACACATCAGTGCATTAAGAGAGATTACACTCTCTCCTAAGAGCCCCGTATGAGCTTGTTTTCCTAGCAATGGCCTCATCTGGGGTAGTAGTGTATTGTACATGAAACAGGTATTATTTAGGGTCTCCAAGTCTGAACTGGTTTCAGGAGCACTTTAAGAAATGGCCATGAGTTTATATACCTTTCATATCCCTGTCCAATGACAATTCAAGCATAAACCTGGATTTCTTAATACATCTCTGTATGACCCTAGGGTGCCCTTTGTCTTAACTGGGATTAGTGGGTGGTCTAGTGCTGATAAAACCAGCTTCTAAAATTACAAGGAAGTTTTTGGACTCCTTTTGCAGGGAAGTCCTTTGAAATGAACTGTCTGCCAAGCTTGGCCAGCAGACTGTTTGCATGAGCATTTATTAAAAAAAAAAAAAAAATTAGACCTGACCTGGGTGAGACCTTGAGGTTCCAGAATTAATATATGTCCTGTTCCTGCCACACCTGTGACACTGTGAATTTGTAACCACAAACAAAACTTGGACAGATTCCATGCCAGCCGTGACTTTAATTAAAGCTATTTGGAGGGGCTGAAGGCTAATTTAAAGGTGATTGCCAGATGGGTTTTCTCAAGTCTAAAAGTGCTAGTTTGACGATTAATGATAGCACAGGGCTTAATTGGCTCGAGTTAAACAAGGAAAAAAGCAATAGAGGGAAAGCATAAGCTGACAAGACCCTCTGTCCACATGGTGACAAGTCACCTGAAAACCCATTGTGGTCTACTTCCCCACATGAGCAGAGGAACAGAGAGGCAGGCATAAATCTGGGTGTGGGTAGGTAATAGTGGACAGTCATTTCAGTACATTTACTTTGTTTTAGTGTGTGATCCAACCCTGCTGAAACAAAACTTTTTGTTAAGATTCAGAAATCTGTTTGCTTAGAATATAAACTGTGGAACATAACCACAAAATACAAAACACCCTTCACCTATAATTGGATGTTAGTTCCATGTCCCAACCCCAACATTTGAAGGTGTCCAATTATATTTCTTGGGAAAATAAACTTAATGGTGGTGATAGAGACAGAGACAGCTCCCTGAAGAGTCAGGCTATAAAATATTTTTAAGATACTGGTGAGAGCAGATGTTCCAGCTTGCTCCCAATCAAATCTGTCATTACTAATTGCTTGTTTTTTTTTTTTTTTTTTTTTGCCTAGTTCTACAACTATAACCCTCCCCTACCCCTCAATAGCTTTTGGAAGACTTCAGAGATTTTCTTTACTTGCTGGCAAAATAAACTAGGTTATACCGAATGCTCACTCTATTTAAATCCCTGTGGGCTTTCTTCTAATACTAAGAGAAAAGAAAGCCGGTTAGAGTGACCATTAGAAACATGGGTCCTATCTGCACAACCAGGGATTCTGTAAATTATAGACCTCACTCACTACTGCTGAAAATTTCTATAGCCTTTAGGGACCTGTATGAATTTGACTTAAATGACGGAAGATATAACCACTTAAGGGTATTTTATCAGTTGCCGTCTTGTTTTTAAGAATTAGATTGAGTCATTGCAAATATTTCTTCAACTCCTAGAACTGAAAGTAACAACTGAAATCATGTGGTGTGCTGTGAAGAGCACTGGACTGAGAGTCAGGAGGGCTGACATTCCAGACTTAATTGTGCCACTTATTTAGCAATGAGGCTTAAGGTTAAATACTTTCTCAGAATGTCAGCCCCTCATCTAAGTGTTGGCTTTGCTCTAAATGACCTAGAAGTTTCTTTCCAACTCTATATTATTGCTGTAACTCTAGTTCATGGTCACTAATGTAGTTCATGGACGACTTGAATTTAGAATCTTGGATTTCTGACTCCTAACACAGTGCTCTGTGCATTCTGCCAGATGGACTTGAATTATGAGTGAGAATATGTTGTTAAAATTGGTTAAATCCATTAACAGCTACTGTGGAACAGAGAAACAGAATGTGCCAGAAGGATGCACTGCAACAGAGACCTCGTTTTGTTTGGTCAATTATAAAACAGACTCGAGGTTCCAAATCTATTCCAGGTGGGCAGCTGCTATTAGACCTCATTTGAAAAGTCATTGGCATTGACTTTGAATTTGTAGAACCCCGCTCAGTTAACTCAAAACTCTTAACCTTGTGTTAAGGACTTATTACCTTTGTTAGGCAGGATAGACCCGATGACATTTCCCTTATAGGTAAATGGAATCAAGAGTCTGGTAGGATATTTGTGCAATTTAGTAGCTGGTCATTTTCTCCCAACTCCATCACACCATTGCCCTTCTCTAGTTCATGTGGGATTGTTTTTATTTCTTTCAAGAATGCCTAGAAATTTATCTACTTTTTTAACAAATTAATTTGAGGAGAAGTTCTCTTTCTATAATTTCATGTTCTGCATGCATGTCATGTTGTTTTGATTGCTAAGGCATTCACAAAGCCAACCTCTTGAATGGAGTGCTTTTCCTTCTGTGAATACACATGTTGGGTCACTCCACAACCACTGGTCCTAGAGTTACAAAAGTATGTTGAACTCTAATAACATTTCACTAACACTAGCCACCTGTCTTCCATAGCTCTCAAACAGCAAGATATTGCAAATAAGAGATGACAATTATTATATCTCCGAGTTAACAAATGGCAAAATAAAGGTACTTTTAAAAGTTGATCAAAGTTAAAATAGTCTGTTCGTCAAGAGTTGTATTCTGGAGTTAGACTGCATAGATCAGAACCAACTAGAACTGGAACCCAGTTCTGCTGTTTGCTAGCCAAGTGAGTTATAGAACATTTCTGTGGCCCTGTATTATGTCTGTAAAATGGGGATAACAATGCTTCCCTCATAGGGGTGTTAGAAGAATAACATTTTATAGTAAGCATTCTGTATGTATTCATTCTTGTTTTTTTCTTCCCTTTATCATTGTCACTGCCACACCTCACCACCACTATCACCTCTACAAACACCACCATCATCACCATAATCATTACAACTACTACCACCACCATCAGGACCACCATCACCACCACTTACATAACTATTTATATTTTGGAAAAAATGGCCCACGAGTCTTGCAAACCTAAATCCAGAACACCACACAAAGCAGACACAGATTTTGAAAACGTGTTTTGGTCCACACTACTAAGAGTCTTTGCTTATACTCTGGGGGAAAAAGAAACCCAAAAAACAGATAATCTGGTTCCACAGCCTATAGTAAATGTACAAAAATGTGATAAAAGGTGTAATTTTTTTTCCTTTTCTTTTTTTGCAGCTAGGGTGGGGATGGAGGACATTATCTAAATTACCCAGACCCACCAGAAGGGTAAACTACCTATAACTTGAGCCCTGACTAGAATTCTTCCTGGAAAGTTGAGAAAACAGCAGGCATGAAACCTCTAATTTTGTTTTATCTACATTATCCACAACTTTGAATCCCTATGACGCCCTGGGATAAAGTCAATCTAGAAAGAATCTGGCCTGGTGGTCGAGTGGCTGGAAGCAGAGAGCAGGCTCCTGTCTGCCAAGTGAGGATCTTACCAGTTAGACAGTGGTGGCACAGCAGATGACAGTGAGCTCACGGATTTCCTTGGAGAAAAGGGACCAGAGGATTTGCACAGACTGATTTCTCCCCATCATCTGTTTTTTCAGTCCCTATCAGCATGGAGACTAAGCACTTAAAATATGCAATCAAACCAGATGCTCCCTTCCGTCACTAATGAGAACTGGCCAAAATGGGGGCTTACAGTAAAAAAGCAGAATCTTTTGGATAGGTATGATTCTGAGGCAGATTCTGGGGAAGAGGACGAAGCCTCCATCATTGGAATGGTTTTAATATGGGGATAGATATTTAGACATACAGCCATAAGTGAGACAAAAATTATTGAGCACAAATTATAACTTAGAGACTGTGGCAAGTTACTTAATTAATTTTCATGATAACAATAGCAATTATTATTCTCACTTAGTAGATGAGGAAACTGAAGCCCTTACTTTCCTCAAGACAGACAGTTGGATAGAAAATTGGAATCACTGATTCCAAGTCTACTGTTTCAATGATATTCTAAGCCCTTGCAAATGCAATTTTTGGAAAATAGAAATGGAAACTGACTTTCCCCAGTCCATTAGCTCTACGTATTCTTGTGTCCAGGGAAACCTCACTCATCCATTCTCTCATTAATTAATTTATTAATTCAATAATTTTTGATCATCTATTATTCCGTGGGTATATTAAGTATAAAGATATAACAATGCAGGAAACAGAGTCCTTACCTGCACAGAGATTCCCTATCTTTTATTCATGCATAAGATAAAATAAACATGTAGAATACATGAGTAGATTTCTTTTATGAAATAGGTGGTGGCAGAAAAAAATCACTCCTCATGGGTTTGAGGCAATTCAGCTCAGGTAGTCAGAGCAGGCTTGGTGAAGCCCTGAGATTAAGATAGCGGCTTCCTTATCTATGGGAAGGGCATTCTTGATAGACAAGAAAGCGGGTACAAAAGACAAAGATAACAATGAGCATTGCCTGTTGGAGGAATAGAAAGAAAGCCAGTGAGGTGGAAGCATAGTGACAATGGGAATATTTCAGGAGATGGGGGTCCCCAAATTTACCTGAATCAGATACCCTATGACCTCCTAGGCATAGTAAGAAATTTAAAGCTTATTCTAAGTTCAATAGTAAAGTTAAAGATTTCACCCATCAGAGTGAAGTGATATGATCTGAATGTTAAAATTACCCTGACTGATAGGTAGAGAGCAGACTCCAAGAGAGAAAGGGAAATAGATTAGAAGGCTATTTTGGCAATCCAGGTGAGAGACAGTTGCATAAACTAGGGTGCTAACAATGGAAATAGAAGGAAATGAAAACCTGAGATATTCATTGGAAGTAGAACAGAGGACCGACCAATGGATTGAATATAAAGTAAAAGGAAAGAAAGAAGTTAAAGATGATTCCTTGTTTTAGTCTAAAGAAATTGATAGATGGTGGTGCCATTTGCTAAGATGGAAAGCATCTCAAGGAAGGAAATGTATGTGTGGTAGGGGGTAACATGCCATGAAATTCCACAGTGTGTGTGTTAAGTTTGAGAAGCCTGTTGGGTTTACATGGGAATTTAGAGGTCTGAACTTTGTTCTCTGAAAATGGACTGGGTTGAGGATATAGGCTTGGGAGTAAGCAGGATATAGATCGCATTTTAAATCATGGGCTGACATGAGACCATCCTATGAGAGAGTATAGAGAAAGGAGAATTGGGGACTGAGGATGGAACCCTGGGGTATTCCTTATAGGGTTCAGGAAGAGAAGGACAGACAGAGATGACCAAGAAGAAGCAACTACCTAGTGGATAACGAGTACATGAACAAACAAACAGGAGAGGGTGGTATCACAGAAGCTTGGAGGGGAAAGTGTTTGCTTTAAAGGCAGCTGAGAAGGGAGAAGTACAATGGGAAGACTGAAACAACTTTTGGCAATTTGGTAAGATGGAGTAGTTGATGACCTTGATAATGGCTGTTTTGTTGGAATGGATGGATCTGAAAGCTCAATTGTAGTAGGCTGAGAAGGGAATGGGTGGTGAGAAAGGGGAGAGATGGAGAATATAGACAACACTCTGCTCAATCCACTCCTAATTACACTTAGTTCCATACCACAAAAGCTAGATATTGACAAAACTTTGAAAGGCCATTTGCTGCTCCTAAAATAACCATGGCAAATGGGGGAAAGCCACTTTTGTGGTACCTCAAGTTCATTTTTAAACAACTTTCACTGTCAGCAAGTTATTCCATCTATTGACCTCAGAGATTTGTATCCATTTTAATTTTATGGAGATAGAGACATTCTGAGTACATGCACATACTGCTCCTTACACCAGTATTTCCATAGCTTTCCACATTTCTGCACTGGGCTGTCCCCAGCTCTTCATGACTGATACCTTCATATGATCTCCCTACAGTTTCCAGATTGTTATATGTATTCATTTGTATGTTGGACTCTTCCACTGACATTCCCAGAATGAAGAAGTGCCTGCTATCAAATGTGTATACCTGGTACATAGTAGATACTCACTATTTTTTTTTTTTTTAGCAAATAACTGGTTTCTGATAACTTTTAAAATCTACATCTATTTGCTTTGTTCTTCCTAAGTTCAAATACTCCAGGCCACCCATTATATATGGAATAGGATATATTTAATATACAAACAGTACTTTGGGCAAAAGTGTGATTTTTCTCCCCATTCCCAACCAAAATTTCTTAACTCAGCTCTTATTCTGGTGGGGTAATACTCCTATGCTATTATTTGTTCTACCTTCACATTGAGACTCTCCATTTAAGGAAAGAAGATAGATGTAAATTTCTTTACTAATACCTTGCTTTCTCACATCCTACTGATGTTTTCCGTCTAAGAGTGGGGGCGGGGACAGAAATCTGGATCATTCCCCATTAGAAGGGTGCTATTAAAATTGTCAATTTCCTGAACTGCATGGTTGAAAAACCATCATTTCCCCCACCACTCTATGTTACCTTAAACTATAGACCTGTCACTAGGCAATGTTTCTAGCATGTGGGTATGGAGAAACTGTGGGAAGATCCAAGTGGCACTTAAATTACATTCTCCCTTTGATTTTGAAGACATTTAGTGCCATTCAGTACAATTCCAAAGCAGTTGTTTCCATAGAGGTGGGGGAGGGGGCTGCCCCTTTTTAGAAGCGTCATTGCTGCAGTGACTGAGAAAAAGAAAGAAGGCATCAAAACAGCAGGGTTGACTTTTCTATCCAGATAATCATGGAATTATGTGGCTCCATTACAGTCTTGCCATGGTGTTAACTGCTTCACCTCTGTCCCAGAATTGGGCAGACCAGTCGAGCCACATTTTTCTATCCCACCATTTGAGCACCACTAATGTTTCCATGAAAAGTTGGTTCATACAAGAAGGCCAGTGGGTAAGGAGGGCATGGATTTCATGCAGAAAATTGTTCTATCTGATAGCTTCTAGAGAAATTTGCTAAGAGAGCTTCTAGAGAAATGTGCATAAGTCAAAATATTTTTTTGACTGCTTAGCATGTTCCACTATTTCCATCTGGGATCTAAAAGCACAGCTGTGTTCTTCCTGTCTCACACCTCACCTTCAGAAAGAAAATCTCCAAAGCAAATGTGGTCACAGACTGCACAAAATCTGTACAGAAGAAAGGCACCCTGTTGGTGGTTGCCCAGACATTTTAAATAGATTCTGTAAAGGTCATGGAGATATAGGTCAGTACTCCTGAATAAGAAGAGATTACTTGTGTACCTCTGGCTGGCACCAGCTCTCCACTTGTAATATGACTATTCTCACACAGGGTAGACCTAGCTCAGAGCCCATCCTGTAATGAATTCTGTTTGCTTACACTTCTGAATACCTTTTACAGTTTTTGAAACAGAACCACCTGGTTTAAGTACCTTCCATTCCAGTATCCAAAGGCGTTCTTTCTTCAGAACTGAGGGTTGAGAATTTACACAATGCCACATAAGGAAGTAGCACCTAAAACATGAACGTTTTTCTTCAAAACTGCAGACAGCCAAGTAAACAGTTAACAATTATAAATTTATAGAACAATCGGCAGATACAATGGTGTTCATTTCCAATCCATACTCTAGGAGGAACTATAAAATACTTAGTTTGGGCTGAGGGAATGACCTCCATCTTGCCCTTCTGTTATGTTCTTATCCTCTCATAAAAGTGAGAGTTTGCATTTATTGTGTGGTAACCATATACTTGTACTGCTTAGAGGCTCAGAAGTGGATATAATTAATGCTGTTTACAAAGTAAGACTTAAAGAAGCCAGGTCACTTACCAAAGTGTCTGAGTTACTGAAGTGCACAGCCTGGGGTTCAGCAAAGTCATTTGCCTTCAAGGAGGTCCGGATGTCAATTCTTTCTGCTCCATCTCAGCTCATGGTGCTGACACTCTCCCACTAGACAGTGAATTCTTTGAAGGTCAAGGCCATGTCTTCTTCAACTTTGCATCCAGCTCATAGCAGGTGCTTACTAATTATGGTTTAAATGTTGATTGATTCTGTCCCACATGGTCTACTTCTCCTTGACATGGCTTGACTTATAACCTTGTATCAGGGTTTTCATAGTAACTGAAATGAATTCATGATTTCTTTATCTGTAATGTGCACACAGATCAGATTTTAACATAGCATTTTTCTATCAGTTGTTGTTGTTTTTATTAATGCTTAATCCAACCATGAAATCTTGGAAATTGCTACAGAAGTTCAAAGGCTTCTCAGAAACTGTGTGCCTATCTGTTTGTGAATGGGTTTTCTGAGTAGCAGCAGTGAGTGGGCTAGCAGAAATAGATCCCTCTTCAGGAGATTGAACACCTCCTGAAAAAGCCCTTCTAAATGTTTCCCTATATATACTTCATGGATTGTATTGTCAAACATCCCTCTTCATTTATGAAAGCTGTGTCCTATCAGTTATTCAGCAACTGCTCTATGCAAGGCATCGTCCTAGGTGTTGTGGGACTCAAGGGGGAATGAGGCATAGTTCTTGCCCACAAGCAGCTCACAGCTGAGATGTACTGAATGAGATTCAATGGGCATCTGGACTCTGGTGAATTAATAGCACTCATCTGCAGTAGATCTTATTTATCACAATCATGGAACATTTAGTGAATGCTCATTGAGCGTACTCATTTCAGTAACAGAGACTTCAGTCAAAGTGACTAATCAAAGATGAATTCTATGGCTCTTCATGCCCTGAGCTCTTTCTCCCTTCTAGAGAAAAAAGACGGCTTTTGTCTATTGGGCAATAGAGCGCATGTACAACTGGCTACTGGGTCAAATGCAATGGAGTAACATTTTTGTGTATTATCAAGCTCTCTGCATTTGGCTTTTAAGATAGATTGTCCTGTCCTCCACCTTCCACTGTATTTCTCAGGGTTTTCCTCTTTCTGCCTTTCCTCTCAGCTCACCATTGTCTATTATGGACACCCACACATACTGAGATTATAATAATTCAGGGGATTGGAAAATCATTCTTTCTCATGTTTTCCTGGATTTCTCCCCCAAGTTCATTTAATGTTGAAGTGAATCTTATACAACTCCAGCTCCATCAGGCAAAGAGGTATTTGGCTACTAGGAACTTCCTTTCCAGCTTCCTTTCCAATAATCTCTCTGCTTATTTAGAAATGAAATTAATAGCTTTTTGCTGTGTCCAAATGCTTTTAGGACCTTTACACGATAGAAGTTCCTGGTTTCCATATTTAGCCTTAATTTCAGAGACCAACCTACATGCTGCCTCAGTAAATGATAATGAGTCACATATTGGATGTAGAACACAATTTCCATAAGAGCAATTGAATGTCTTTATAATGTTTTGCTGCTCTTAATCAAAACCTACTTTTGGTTTCCAATTACTATAATCTCAATGTGGAATCCTCTTGGCTCTGTGATATTCCAAGGATGTGTCTAAGGAAATGCCACCAGTTTAATGACCTCCAAAAAACTATCTTTGTAATTCTTTCATGTCAGAACAAAGTAGGTAAAATTCCCAAGAGAATTATTGCAGTTGTTGGGCAGCCCTCTAGGGCAAGGAAATAATTAGAGCAGACATGGAGAGGGATAGCAACAACATACCATTCTCTGACCATGGGTGCTTTCCAAGTGGCTTAAAACCAAAGCTAAACCACAGATGAACAACTAATTTCTGAAGAACAAACAAAATGGTACAAGTAATTAGTTCTCTGGCAATAATAACAACAAAAGTAAATAAACAAGAACACAACTTTGTGCTCAACCTAATATAGGAATCTGAATACGTTTTTTCTCTCCCTCTCTACAACAGTAGGCATCCCATTATCCTTTTAAAATAATGTGAAGCCATTCCTTCTGGAGGACTACCAGAAGTCAGGAAATATGGTCTTCTGTAGGACCTATTATGATAATATATTATAGTTATACAATAATTATAATATAATACTAGAAGATCTGCACCAAAAAGGCCACAGCTAGCAATCTAGTTCAGAACTTCAATTTTATGGATGAGTTTTTAGAGAGGTTAAGTAAATAACCAGAGCTCATACAGCTAGTAAGTGACAAAACACAGCCCGAAGGCAGGTTTTCTGATGTACAATTCTGTGTTCTTTCTTTTGCTACCATTTTGTTGAATTTTCTTTAAAACCTACTTGAAAATAGATATGGCTAAAGTACCTATCTAATCCATGCTGACCATTCCAGAAGCTGATATGGTCCTGCAGAGACTAGATACCCAGTCGCTGCATTTCCTTCTACATGCCTTCATATTTTCAGTGAATTGTTCAGCAGGGTGCATTTCAAAAATGGCATTTGCATTTCTATTCTTCTGCAGCCCTCTAGTGCCATTCACATCTCTAAATATTGGCCTCTGTTCTTTCTTCTGCTTTTGGAAGCAAGAATTACCTAGCAAAAGAATAAGGATTGCCTCTCACATGTTAAGGCTTACTTTTCAGAGGGAATTTGGCTGACTCACAAGCATCCTGCTTGGCATTTGGGGATGCTGTACCTGCTGAGGGGTTGGGGCGGGAGGCTGGTGATGGAATCAACCTGAGCCAGACCTGTCAACTTCCCTTAATGACTCTGACTTCTTGCCCACAACAATGGTAATGTTGATCACTGAAGTCCATTGCAACCAGGGGAGCCTAAATCATAGTGCAGTTCCTTGGCAGGGACTATACTGAATTATCCAAACACTCAACATAGGTCATCATTCTCATGGAAATAATCAAATTTTATCTATCTGTATGAACCTTAATAATCTCAATGTTGAGTCAAGAACTAGTTTCAAGTTGATGAAATTCTTGATTATTCTAGTAAAATCTCCTGGCTTCTTATTGGCATACCAGTGTCCAGAGATACAAAAGTAAAAGTCTTGCTTTAGTTTAAATTGTTTTGACAAGATCCAGAGTGTCTGTGTTCCCTACAGCCACCATGCTTTATGAAGTATATTGATAATTGAAGAGAATCAAGCAGAAGGGACCCGGTTGTTACTAGAATGTGAAATGTCATCAGAGTAATCACTGAAGGCTAGCATGGATTTTAGCCTGCAGGATATAACTAGAAGAACATGAGAACTTTCTTCATGTATTTGAAGGTTGATTAGGTTTGCTCTATATAAACCTAGAGGACAATTCTGAAAGTACAAGAAGGCAGAAGACATGAACAGACACTTTTCCAAAGAAGACATACAAATGGCTAACAGACACATGAAAAAATGTTCATCATCATTAGCCATCAGGGAGACTCAAATCAAAACCACATTGCGAAATCACCTTACACCAGTTAGAATGGCCAAAATTAACAAACAGGAAACAACAAGTGATGGAGAGGATGTGGAGAAAGGGGAACCCTCTTACACTGTTGGTGGGAATGCAAGTTGGGGCAGCCACTTTGGAAACCAATGTGGAGATTCCTTAAGAAATTAAAAATAGAGCTAGCTTATGAACCTGGAATTGCACTACTGGGTATTTACCCCCAAAGATACAGATGTAGTGAAAAGAAGAGCCATCTGTACCCCAATGTTCATAGCAGCAACGACCACAGTCGCCAAACTGTGGAAAGAGCCAAGATGCCCTTCAACAGATGAATGGATAATGAAGATATGGTCCATATATACAGGGGAGTATCATGCCTCCATCAGAAAAGATGAATACCCAACTTTTGTATCAACATGGACTGGACTGGAGGAGATTTTGCTGTGTGAAATAAGTCAAGCAGAGAGAGTCAATTATCATATTGTTTCACTTACTTGTGGAGCATAAGGAATAACAAGAAGGACATTGGGTGAAGGAGAGGAAAAGTGAGTTGGGGAAAGTTGGAGGGGGAGATGAACCATGAGAGACTGTGGACTCTGAGAAACAAACTGAAGGTTTTGGAGGGGAGGGGTTAAGGGTTGGGAGAGCCTGGTGGTGGGTACTAAGGAGGGCACATACTGGATGCAGCACTGGGTGTGGTGCATAAACAATGAATCTTGGAACACTGAAAAAATAAAATTGAATTAAAAAAAAGAAGGAAGCTATGAAGAATCACATTTTAGTTCAATGCAACAAAGGATGTTGTAGTAGGGAAAGGACACAAGCAGTAAGTCAATTATGGGCCCAGAAGTGATGTAGAGGAGAGTGAAGCCTTTAATGAAGGATTGGCCTGGATGGTTCTAGAGGAGTGTGTTACATGGGACATTACAATGATGAGGTTATTTCTAGAGAGAGTAGATGGCAAGGTAAATATGTTTGGAATATACTGTACTTCTGGAGATAGATGGTTAATATTAAAAGTAGTAAATGGGGTGTCTAGGTGGCACAGTCATCTGGGAATCCAACTCTTGGTTTTGGCTCAGGTCATGATCTCAGGGTCCAGGGATCAAGCCCCATGCTGGGCTCCAAAATCAGTGCAGAATCTGCTTGGGATTCTCTCTCCCCCCGCCCCTCCCTCCCACTTGGGCTCTCTCTCTTTCTCTCTCTTGCAAATAAATAAATCTTTTTAAAAAGCAGTAAACAAATTTGTCTACATTAGCTTAATGTAGGTTTTTCCAAATGCATTTGACTACCATGGCTGCCTGTTTTTACATAACACTTATCTATACACTTTGAAACTGAGAAATACCTCCCTTTAAGTTCTCTTCCTACTCTGAGATTTTATATATTGAGAAATTCCAAATTCTTTAGAACAGACATGACTTTGATGGAATGGTAGCATTTGTAGACACTCTGCTGTTTCCAGCGATGAGAGTGTTATTCTGGGCTTCTGTAATCAACGTAGGGTCAACTTGTTTATGTTATGTAAGATAAACGTGATTGCCCAGATTAATTCTAAAGAGAGATACTGGAAGCCCTGCAGACTGTGATGGTGAGGGAGGACACAATGCGGTAACGATCGATCTGCTGGAGGAAATCTCTATATGGGACATCACTGGTCAAGTCCGCTCACATGTGATCCTTGCCTCTTCGAGGTTTTACAATTCCCAGAGAAGCAGAGCAAAGAGCACTGGGTGCAAGTCTCCAGGTGCTGAGGTTTGCAATTAGATACTTTTATGTGACTCTCATGAATGCAGTCAGCATCATTTTGTGGCTTTTCTCTTACCTGGATCTTCCATACTTTCAATAAAGCAAATGGTAAGAAAGTTCCCTATTTTACAGTGAATCCTCATATGCAGAGTTTCACCTTTTATTACAGTCAGAGACAGAAGGAAGTTTTCAAAAAGAAGGAAGTGGGGAGGTCAGGATTCTTGAGTTGATTCAATCTAGGGTGATGGCTGACATGACCCTTGTGAGGGAGGAAAGAGTTTGCTCAATTTGAGAAGCACATTTTCTATAGCATGGGAGTTGTGGGTAGTGACTTTGGGAGATGGGAGGGAAGGAACTTCTTGACTATCAGAATGAACTGTTTTCGTTTCATTCAGAATTTGTCCTACTGTTTTAGGAAGGGGTAGTGGAACGATATGTTCGAAGTGCAGCAGAGAAGGGTTATCCTGGACATTAGGTGGGCAAGATGAGGTCAAGAAGGAGTTACAAGCTAGCACCCCTTCTTAAAGACAGAAAAACTGGCTCCAGGGGCTAAGCTTGGAGCGATGTCAGTGGATTCACGTTTTCAACAGCGAGTCAGCAGGAGCAATGTAACTGGATTGCTAGATCTGGTCCCTCACTCCAGCCCTGAACCTGGGCTGCCATTGTGTGGACTGACCCGAGTTCAGGTGGGTGGGATTTCAGCATCTGCAGCTCACCTTTTAAATGTGCTTCCTTACAGGCTTTAGTCTTTTGTCATGAAGGCTGTTAGAGATTTCATCACACGCTGCTTTGGCAATTAGTTCAGTATAAACTGGGAAAACTGCAGGGGCATTGTAGAGGAGACTTTAGCCCTTGCATTTACAGCATTTTTCTTTTTAAGAGAAATAATGACTGTGTTTAAATTGTATAGTGATATTTATAAGAGTGATGAATTTTCAAGCTATTCTGAGGAGATGTTGTACAGGAGAAGAGAAGGGAGAGAAAACCTCAACAACCACCTTGCATCACTCCTTTATTCCATCTAGAAAGTGATCGAGTTTTATTTTAAACATACATGATTTTTGTTATATCCATCCCAGTGCTAGGCAGAGAGCTAAGAAGAAATGAATGGAATCTTTAACTGTTAGTGAAATCTAATCCATTCATCATTTTGAAGTAAATATTCTGGTTGTTAACAGTTTGGAACCCGCTCTGTCTCTAGGGAAGAAAAGTCCCTCTGCTTGCAGGCCAGGAACCCCCACTCAGAGAGCCCCACCCTGAGACTCTCTCAATCTCAGGCAGAAGAAACCTGCGGTAGAAGGCTTGGCTCTCTTTCAATAGGCCATGTGGCCTAATAAGGGTAATTGATTTCCATTACTTTAATTAACAAAATTTAATTTTTTATCTAATGAGGAAAACTTGGGTGGGACATGGGTAGATAGCAAGATGACAAGTCCTGGGCCCATGGTTTAAAGGGGGATTGAGGATGACCTGGGTCCTGCAAGAAGCTAAGAGGACAATGCAAAGGACTCATTAGGGACAGGCAGGCCGCTCACTATCCCAGTGAGCAAACCAACCCTCCTTCCCTTAGGACTTTTTGCAACCCTCACTGGAGAGGGTTCAGGATCTCTTATTCCCTGCAATGCCAGATTTCAGAAAACAACCGCTTCCTCCTCATGAGTTCCCAACTAATGATTCTCAGCAAAATTTTCACAAAAGCCTAAGGCACCAATTAGCATTCCTCCAAACTTCTCCAACTTGAGCCCAGGCTTTTGCTCTTTCTCCATATCAATTGCCTTTGAAGCCAGCATAATCCTGGGGCCCCGAGCCTCTCTGCCTCTCAATGGTCACTCTGTGTCCCTGCCTTTTCATGGGCTCCCTGAGTGCCTTATATCTTCCCCAGCCTCGGTACCAGCTGGTTCTGGGGGACAACTCGCACCCGGCCTTGTTTATGTGTCTGGCACCACTACACAGAAGGGAGATTTGTTCCTCATCAGTTTGATCAATCTTTCTGCTGTTGAAGCCTCTCAATGAGTTGAAAGTGATTTTCCTTGCCGTATGTACAGGTAGGAGTAGATCGCTTTCAATTTCTAGAACAGCACCGGTGGTGCTCTAGCAAGTTGCTGCATTGCATAACCATGAGCGCGGGCGTTTCAAGCACACATGGAGCGATGGCAATGCTTGACTGTGTGATCTGTCTTAGCCCCATTTGCTGGTGTGCTTCATGTCAAAGACACAGCTATTTCTAGTTTTCTAGTGCTTTAGTTCTCCTCTTCCCTCCAGGGGTCTCTGAAATTCAGAAGGCCTCTAGGGATGGTTAAAAGAAGAACTGCAAAACTGCCGTGATTAGTTCTGATTTCTTAGGAAACTCATGCTTAGCCAAGAGATATCATACAGAAGCCTCCAAGCTGTCTTCCTGCCTTCCCTAGAAATACATTTTCACTCACTTTCAACACAATTTAGACAACTTCTTATGGTTCTCTTCTGCGGGACCCAGTAAAGAACACTCCTCCTGGCTTCATGCATGGTATTAATCCTCAGTTCTGATTCATAGGAATAACTTTGCAAAGATGTTGTAAGAGGAGCTAATTCCCCTTCCTCCTACAGACCAGAGGATGAGATTTGGTATTGTCTATAAGCAAGTGTCCAGGCAGGCCTTCTAACTGAACGCCCCACTGAGGGCAGTGTTTTCACCCTGCTCAATGGGTGGAGGGAAAATAGCATTGCCAAGGTCACTCGAAAGTCATGTAGAGGGTAGGACCTCCTGCCTCACTTGTTCACAGCAAGGCAATTCAGGAAGACTTAGAAACGGGCAGTAATAGGTTGCTTGTCCTGTCTAGGTATCTCATTTTATAGATGAGAAAGGCAAGATGCACAGGGATGAAGTCATATTTTGAGGTCCTATACTTGGTTATTATTAAATTAGAATTAGATCCAGGATCTCTTTTCAAATTTACTTGTTAGAAGAATTCACTCATGTGTTCATCTAACAAATCCTAATTGACTACTTATTAAGCACCCATGATACACCAGGCAGGAAATATTCTTGGTCCTGAGAATCCAGAAATGAATGAACTAGAGAGGACTCCCGCTGTCATAGAGCTCCCACCCTGGGAGTGTGTGTGAAGGCAGAGACAGAAATACATATGGAGTATCAGCAGTCCCAGTGCTGTGAAGAAAAGAGAGTGGGGGGATTGAAAATGATAGGGACACCACTGCATAGGAAGCATTAGGGAAATATCTCTCTAACATTATATTCAGTAGAGACATGTGGGAAGTAGGAAGCAACTGTATGGCCTTTGGATAACAAACCATTCTAGGCAGATTGGCAATTGCAGAAGTCCTGAATATATCATTTTTAAAATTTAGCCTTCATCACAGAAATAGGTGTTAACTTATATATTTTATTATACATAAAATTAAGCCTCTCTCTCTTCTCTCATGCACACACACATGCACACACGGCTAATTAGTGGGCTACAGGGGTTATACAAAGTTCAGCTGTAAGGAGAGAAGAGGAGAGGAGAGGAGAGGATAGGAGAGGAGGGGAGAGGAGAGGTGAAGAGAGGAAAGGAGAAGAGAGAAGGGAAGGGGAGAAAGGTGAAGGCTAGGAAAAATTTATAGGCACACCTGGGTATTCTTTAGAGTTAGAAAAGAAAACCATTTTTCCCAGCTACACAGAGCACTGAGGATTCTAGGGAGCAGAGGCGCATGTGGTTTGACTCAAGCTGTGTGTGGCATTAAAGGCACAGGGGATTACGGGGGCCTGTTCATTTTCTCTTACAGAGTTTTTGTAAGACTTGAGGTTTTGAATGTTCTCTGGAGCCCCAGACTATACTGATCTAATTCAATTGCATATTTGTTATGTTTCTCATATTGGAAAGATTTTACAAGGGATACAAAATAATATAAGACAGTTTTCTTTCTCTTCAATGGCTCACAGTCTCTGAGAACAAGGCAGCGCATAGTTCTAGACAACAGGGGCCGGCACACAGTGGCTGTGATTCTGTGCTTCAGGTCCAAGGGGATGAGGGTGGGCGTGGGTCCCTTAGAGAATGTTGCAGAGCTGCCTTGACTTGAGCCAGTTTTTGAGAAATGGTATGATTCAAATAAGGGAAGACAGAACAGGCTAGATGGGAGAAGGGATGAATGTGGGAATAGTTTGCTGTATAAGACTTTAAAGATGAAGAATGGAGGCTCTTTCTGGTACAGAGGGAGATATGGGTGAAAAGTTGAGAGAACCAGCGGGCAGGCTTCTGTGCCAAGTAGAGAGATTAATGGCTAAGAGCATGGGCTAGGGAATGAACCACCTGGTTTTAGACCCTGGCTATAATACATACTAGCTGTACAATCTTGCCAAATTCTGTAACCTCTCTGAAAATCAGTTTTCCTCATTTTTAATATGAAGAGGATAATAATACCAATTTAGAAGGTTATTGTGGGAATTAAATAAATTAATACATGTAAAGTTATTAAAAAAAATCTCTAGTATATAGTAATGCTCAATAAAGTGTCATTGAGGGGCACCTGGGTGGCTCAGTGGGTTAAAGCCTCTGCCTTCAGCTCAGGTCATGATCTCAGGGTCCTGGGATCGAGCCCCGCATCGGGCTCTCTGCTCAGCGGGGAGCCTGCTTCCTCCCCTCTCTCTCTCTCTCTGACTGCCTGCCTCTCTGCCTACTTGTGATCTGTCAAAGAACTAAATAAAATCTTAAAAAAAAATAAAGTGTGAATGACATTAATAAAATATCATGTTTTGCTTTAGTGAAGATAGACAAGCATCACAAATAGTTGGATATTGTTGTAACTTAGTAGAGTACTTAGGGAGGAAAGTCATTTTACAGGAAGTGGTGGTCACCATTTGAGAGAAGAAAACAGCATTATAGCATTTATGAGCTGGCCATGCTCAAAGCTTGCAGCAGGGAGGGGAGTGCAAGAACAGGGAGGAGGAGGAGAATCTTGAATGTATCTAAGGAAGGCATTGGTAATCCTTCTCTTGTGAAAAGTCACTTCCTTGAACATCTATTCCCAGCTCTAAGAGTCTCAGAGAGAGACAGGGAGACATCTGAGGAGACATCCATTCTTCACAATACTGGCCACCCCAGCTACCAATGCACAAAGTTTTTTCCAGCAGGAATGCTTTTTTTTTCTCCCCAGAACTATTTCTATCAACCCAAAGATTATAGGGATGGTTGGAGGTGAGAAGAGACCAGTTTTCCCTTCTTATAGGCTAGAATGAGGTGCAGTTTTGAGCTTCTCTCCATTGTTTTGACCCATCTTACCTACTTTAGCCTTGAACAGAGTGGCAAATGTTACTACAGGAGCTTTTCCCTTGCAGGTTCAGCACAGAACAATTCTAGAGGATGTTGGGGGCCCGAGGTGCTTGCAGAAGGGAGGTTTCACTGTTGGCCCTTGTTATGGAAGAAGATCAAACTAGAGTTCAGGAACTTGAATGGCAAAAGAGGCCCAGCACAGCCCAACTCCTTTTTCATTCCCAAATCCCTCTTGTCTATAGTGTGAAACCCCACACAATCATGGCACCTCCCCTCCTGCCCCAGTGGATGGCATCAGCCAGCCAGGTTAGTCACCAAGGCCCAGGCTGACTGGGACATGGGCCTTTGTTGGCAAGAGGCTGGTGGCAGGTAAGTGCCTACTGGGCTGTGGTCCATATGACGTCTGAGATGAAATAAGTGTCTGCAAAACTGCTGCACTCACAGGCTGCCGTCTAGACAATTGCATTCAGAGGAGGAAAACAAATGCTCTGTCTACTGGCAGTCATGTTTGGATTCTGTAGAAACAGTAGCTAAGCTGATGGAAAGGGTTTAAGCCTTCTTCCTCCACAACTGATGAATTGGAGATTTGGTACCCCCACTACCCTTGATGCGGTGGCATCAGCAGGTGGCAGGGCCTGGCAAAGGAGCAAACACTCTCACAAGTGGAAACAGAAAACACCCCAGATATCTGAGTGCTTGGAAATGATTAGTGGGGAATCATGTGCGGGACTCTGTGATTTCAGAAGAAAGGCTTGATATGTTGATAATCTTATATTGATTGAACATTAACCTTGGTGTTTACAAAATTCTAAAGCAACTTTTGGGATTTCTGGGTAGCAGGTTTCACCGAAGGTGAAACCTAACCCAGTGTCCTCCTTTCTGTTCAATGTGGAGGCCAATTTGACATGGAACTGTTGATGAAAAATGTCTGTGATCATAGCCTGGTGAGGTCAGAGTGAGTCTTGCCAGAAATGAGAGGTGGAGTCCCTTACTCAGAAGGCAATTAACTGTGGAATATGTAAGATTTCTTCCCAGAGCAGATAAAGGCACTAAAGTGGCTGCTGATTTCCCCAAATAGCTCAGGAATCCACGATGTGTGTCAGAAGCTTAAGGCAACTGAGCTTTCCATTTCTGGCATTGCCTTGGCCCTGAGGCGGACCCTGCAAGCCTCCTGCATGAATTCCTGGTTCCCCAGGCAACTGGGTTATTGTTTCTGGTGCCTTGTAAGACCAGACGTCTTTTGAGTGGGTGTTTATCAGTAGCAGCACAGTGGGTGAGCAGGCCAGGGAAGGATAGTATTTATAAACTAAGGAAGTCTTTGTACCTCTTAGACTTGTAGAGAGGCCTGCACAGGTGACAGGTGTAGGAAAAAGCTCTTTAAATAGTGGCTGACTTCTTGGCACACCTTGCATCCAGGGGACAAGAAAAAGAGTTATGACATATCATGTCTTGCTTATTGTATCTAAAAAGAAGAGTCTTACCCCAGCTATCTGTTTCTACCATCATAAAATAGCTTTCCAGGGTGTTAGGGGTGTATGTGTGTGTGTCTGTGTGTGTGTGTGTGTCTGTGTGTGTGTGCGTGTTTCTTTTTTGCCTCTATGATACTCTGCCCCATGTTAGGTAATTCTTCATTATACATTCATTTGGTTCTCTGTTGCCCTCGCAAGTTTAACAACCTTAGCAATTGGATGCTTCTCACTGGTTCTATAATGAAGTAGCAATTTGTCTCTAGATCCAAATCCAGGTGTAGAGCTATGCTAACTTGCAGCCTGGCCTTGAGCATCTGGAGAATATTAAATATCTCTGGGTGTAGGAAATCCTTGGTTGTCACTAAAAGAGGTAAAAGTCTTCATACCTTATAATAACATAGGGAGGTATGAGGGAGTGAGAAAGGAGAGATGCCAGGAGCAAGGACAGTCACTAAACTTAGAACCTCTGACAGCAACAGGAACACACCTTTCCTTCATCTCCTTCCTCCCACTCCAAGTGAAATGTTAAGTTCAGCCCAGGAAACAAATTATTTTCTTTCAAAATACTATTGCTGAGTTTTTCCCATGTTCCAGGCTCTAGGGCTTTCTGTTTTTCCTGTCTCATTTAAATCTCCCAATCCTATGAAAGAGATTCTATAATGACTCCCACCATAAAAGCAAGGACACCACACGCTGGAGACCTTAAGTGATTCTCCAGGGCCATCCAGTTGTATGGTGTCCAGACTTTACCCTTGCTTTATCTGGTCCTACATTCTTTGCCACAAGGTCCTACTTCTTGAGGGTTTGTTGTTGCTGCTATTGTTCCATTAAGAAGAATTAAAAATTTGGGGACCCCAAAGAGGCTGAAGTGTTTCCCCAAAGTTGGCTTGGCTCCTGGCTTCTGCATTTCACACCTGATGGGTCTCCTCCCCCAACGCCATTGTTCCCAGGGTCCACACTGCTCTGAGACAGGAGGTATGCTAACTCTGGCCCTAAACTCTGTGGGTTCTCCATCAAATGACCTTTGCTTTTTGTCTAACTTTTATTGGTAACTTGGTCCTAATGTCAGGCCTCCTTTCTGTTCTGAAGTCCATTCCCATAAAAATATTGATTCCATTCCCTGGGCTGGTCCCCTTGTTTCATCCTGGGCCAGGCATCCTGGGATGCCTGTGAGCTCTCCCTGGCTGGAGTCCTCTCCTTTTAAACAGAGCCTCTAGATGGAGATACCTTTCTTTCAGGGTCTCCATATTATTCTCTTCACTTGATAGGATATCTGTATCTTTACTCAACAACTCCAGCCATCAACTTTCAGCTTGGATGGCAACAGTTCCTTAGGTTGATTGTTGGGACCTGCACTTGCCATTAGCATGAACCTCTGCTGTTAGCCAATGCCACTGGATGAGCTTTTGCTGCAGCCTCACCTGGGTAACTGTCCAAGATGCTCTGTCTTGAGGAGATTTGGAAACAAGAAAGAAGAGGACTTTGAAGACTTAACAGGATACTACTCAATGGCTGAATTAGCTGCTTTACTGATTAAAAATCAACTTGTCCTCTAGTCCAGAAGCCCTCATTGAAAACTACGTGTTAGGGAGGCTGAGGATCCTTAGCTTCCTTTAATTGTATGACACCAAGTCTCAGTGAGTATGTCAACACCCGCAGCAGCCTCTCAGGCAGAGGCTTTTACCTCCCTGGGAAGCCTCTAACCAGTGATGCAGCCTGGGGTGAATGCTGCAAAGAAAAGTCTGCCTATTCTTGTTCACTTGTTAGGTATGAGTATTTTGATGTAAAGCTAGATGTGGAACCAGGTACCACTCTATGTCACTTCAGGAAGTTCACAGCCTCTTGGCCTAAGCATTCTTTTTGATGAAATGAAGAGTGATGATAGTTGTCTTGTCCATCATGAAAAGTGGCCAAAGGATTAAATAAACCAGTTTCTCAACAAGGGGTGATTTTGCTGCCTGGGGACATTTCACAATGTCTAGAGAAGACATGTTTGGTTGTCACAATTGGACTCAGGAGTTGCTATTGGCATCTCTAGAGATTAGAGGTCAGGGCTGCTCTAACAGGGGTATAGGAGGGCTTCCCACAACAAAGAAGATCCAGCCCAACATGTCAAGAGTTCAAGTTGATAATGATTTCATTTAATCTGTTTCAGATGTTACACTCTGGTAACAATCAGACCTCTCCCTACTTTTACGGAGCCTACAAGGAGGTGAGAGCTGAGAGTGCCACATAAATAACAGGCCTTGTCCCTGTGCTCCCTCCCAGGCTTCACTGAAACCACCTCAAACTGGCTGAAGAGTGGCCTTCTCAGATCTCTGCTGTGGAGACCCAGAGGCCACAAGGGAATCCCTACCAAAGCACTAAGGCTCTGTACAGCAGGCACTTTTGATTTACTGAAACTTGCCACTGCAGACCACCCCTGGTGTTTTGACTCCTATACCCAATGGATTGGGGGAAAGCTACTTTAACTGGTGGTTAAAGATTAGATTTAGAACTCCTTAGACTTGAGCCTGAGCCCGGGCTATGCCACTTAACTAACTGAATGTGGACAAATTGTCTGGTTTGCTTGAGGCTCATAGTTCTGACCAGTAAATTAGAAGATAAAGATTATTTAGCATGGTTCCTGATGAATTAAGAGCTAAATGATAGTAGTAGTAGTAGCTGTTGCAGCAATTGATTTTATTGTTGTTATTAATATCGGTAATACTAATTTTATTTTTATTGCTGTGTTATGAACTGAGATCTTTTTACCTGCTGAAAAAGAGACTTTATATTCCAGTGAGTCTAAGCCTTAGACACCTACTAGTCAACTAAACATCTTTTTAAAAATACTTAGGGCTGTATGGCTGGCTTAGTCACTTCAGTGTCTGATTCTTAATCTTGGCTCAGGTCTCGATCTCAGGGTCATGGGTTCAGGTGGAGCCTACTAAATTAATTAAATAATTGGTTAATTAATTATTTAATTAATTAAAATAGTAAAAGTATTAATGCTTGGACCCCACCCCACGCCCATTCACATGATTTGTCTGGAGAACAGGCCCAGGCATGTGTTGTTTTTGCCTTTCTAAAGTCCCCCAGGTAATTCTAATAAATAACCAGGAATGAAAACCTATCATTTTACACAATATCCTTGGCCTAACCTTGCTGGGGACAGAGGTGGTACTGAATATTCTATAGGCACATGGAAAGAGGCAGAGGAGAGGTCTATTCAAACTTCTGGACCCATTCTGTATCATTGTCTCTAACAGACAGTCTAGGATGGCTGCCTCTTCCTCAGCAAGCTTTTATAAGAACCCATTCTCTGTGTGGCTCTTCCTGGCACCTTCCTATTATTAGAAGAAAGCACAAGGAGATCAAAGTAGAAGAGGTCTTGAGCTTCTGTCATTTGTAGGCTTCAGTCTGTCTTAGTAGCTGGTAGATTACCATCATTTATTAACAAGGTAGTTCATGTGTACAGTGCTTTATAGATTACATTACTTCATGCTTATCAATTTATTTAATTCATGGGTGTTCTGAAGTCACATGTTCCAGTAAATTAAAAATGCCCTCTATAGAGGCTCAGAGCTTATGTAAGGATTAACATGTGGACCTCCAGGTTATCCATGGCATAGGTTTGTGGAGATCACTCTCCAGCTGGTTTGTGGTGGCCTTTGGGTGGAGCCTGAGAGAGCAGTTAAGAATAGCTCTGTTTGTTATGGAGCTCACTCTCTGCCCTTAGCTCCTGGTGGGCTCCATGAGAGCTGGGTCACTCTGCTCTGGACCCAAACATCTGAAAAGAGCCTGAGCAAAATTCTTAAATGAAAATTTTACTGCTATAATCATGCTTGTTATTGGTTATTATAAATACAAATGAAATATATGATAAGTTCAGGAAACAATGGAAAGATATATTTTTATAAACATGGGTATGAACTATACTGAAAAAAATAGAAAGATAAAAAAGGATTCCTTACAATTGCTAAAATTGCCAATAGAAATAAAATGGAATTTAAGGGACGCCTGGGTGGCTCAGTTGGTTAAGCGGCTGCCTTTGGCTCAGGTCATGATCCCAGTGTCCTGGGATTGAGTCCCACATCGGGCTCCTTGCTTGGCAGGGAGCCTGCTTCTCCCTCTGTCTCTGCCTGCCACTCTGTCTGCCTGTGCTTGCTCTCTCTCTCTCCCTCTCTCTCTGACAAAGAAATACATTTAAAAAAAAATTTAAAAAATGGAATTAAAAAATAACAGTGATGAAGTCACAAGAGAGATACAAGGTTAAGAGTTACAAAGCAACTTATGATATATGAGATTTGAGGATATAGATAAGAAACCGTTAGAAGCCAGTAAAATGCAAGATTAAAAGATTAAGGGAAAAGGCTAAACCCATAACACAGAAAGTTAAAAGCAAAGAAGTATGTAAGATTATGAAGAGGAAATAACTAAGGAAAAAATAAAATTAAAAAAATTTATGTAAACTGGGGTGCCTGGGTGGCTCAGTTGGAGATTCTTGATTTTGGCTCAGGTCAAGATCTAATGGATGTGAGATCAAGCCCTGCATCCGGCTCCATGCTGGGCATGGAGCCTACTTAAGATTCTTTCTCTCCCTTTGCCCCTTCCCACCTTAAAAAAAAAAAAAAATAAAAAATAAAAAGGTCATAGAAACTATTGTAGTCATTTTTTTTTTTAAAAAAGAACTTTTTTGGTTTTTTGTTTTCAGTTTCTGTCTTTTTTTGTTTCTAAGGAAATAAGTTAGTATTTGAAAATTAAAATGAGAAGGAAAAACAAAACAAAACTCTAGTTAAAAACCAACCTGAGGCCAAAGCTGTAATTGAGGCCCTGGGTGGCTCTGATTCCCCCATGGAGTCTTGGTAGGAATGGCAGCATCCCTCCTGGGCAGAGAAACTCAGGGTGGGGCAGTTCAGGGCCCCGATGCCCACATGCATCCCTGTGGTGGCATGATCTGTGTCAGTTACCCCTATGGGTCTCACCACTAAGAACCTGAGATGTGGGGGACCCTAGGCAGGTAGGAAAAGCCAGAACCCACAGCTTAGGTTCTTGTGAAATTCACCAGCTTCCAAGGGACAATACAGTAAATGGGATTTCAGGAGTTCTGGTCCCCCAGTGCAGGCTCTCTCAAAGTCTACTCCCCTCATCTGTCTTGCTCATTCTCTTGCTCTTTTTTTTTAAGATTTTATTTAATTTATTTGACAGAGAGAGAGAGACAATGAGAGAGGGAACACAAACAGTAGGAGAGGGAGAGGGAGAAGCAGACTCCCCGCGGAGCAGGGAGCCTGATGTAGGGCTGGATCCCAGGACTCTGGGATCATGACCGGAGCCGAAAGTAGATGCTTAATGACTGAGCAACTCAGGAGCCCCTGTCTTGTTCATTCTTGAAACTTCTTTAGGAATAAGGCAACATACTGAGATCCTGAGTGACCAAATCCCCTATTTCAATTGTATTCTTGGATCTACCTATACTAATTGTTATGGAAAGTAGGTAGAGGGACGCCCTTTGTAATAACCTGGACTTGGGTTCAAATTACAGTTTTGTCCCTTAATGGCTGTGTAACTTTTTTTTTTTTTTAAGATTTTATTTATTTATTTGACAGAGATCACAAGTAGGCAGAGAGACAGGCAGAGAGAGAGAGGGGGAACCAGGCTCCCTGCTGAGCAGAAAGCCCAATGCGGGGCTCGATCCCGGGACCCTGGGTTCATGACCTGAGCCAAAGGCAGAGGCCTTAAACCCACTGAGCCACCCAGGCACCCCGGCTGTGTAACTTTTAAACAATTTTATTTACTTCTTCGAACTTCTGTTGCCTCACTTAAATAAGAGGGAAAATAAAAAAAGTCTACCTCTCTTAATTATGGGGGTGAAATGTCTTCTAGATTGTGAGTGAGACAAGGCCATGACCTATTTCTTATTTGCTTTCATTCATGTCCTCAATACTTGGTAAACTGCCCAGTATATGTTAAGTGTTCAGTGCTCATCTGATAATAAAAGCCATTTATTTTTAGTTATGCATTACTACATGCCAGGAGTTATGATTATGCTTTTAATTCTGATTATATCAGTTAATCTTTATAACACACATCCCCAAGGTTTATAATATCACTATTCCATTCTACAGATTAGGCCTAGAAGTTAAATAACTTGCCTAAGGCCCAGCAAGTTTTGAGATTTTAACCACAATTTAATGACTACCCAGGGTTTTGGGAAGCATGGGAGTTGAGTCAGGTTAAATAGGATCTGGAGGATGGCTAGAGTAGTCAGCACACTCTAACCACAGACAGTGTTCTCTAGAGCTTGGCCCCCAGCACCTCAAAGTGTCTTCCCAATACTCAAGGTCAAAGTCCCTGAGCTTTGCGTTGTGAGCCCATGTTGCTCTGATTGGAACACGAGCACATGTTAATCCTGTCTCAGGTAGACTCTGTTTGCCTCAGAATGGGACCTATGCCATGAGTCTTGGACTGCCTGCTGGCCAGTCTTGAACCTGCCAGTCTCTGCCCTATTACGGGAACCAGGGCTTCAGGGCTGCTCAGAGTCTGGAACTGTAAAATTTGGGTCCACAGAATTCCTCATATCTACTTGGTCCTAAGGGAGGTATTAAGCAAATAAGCTGATTGGGAGAGTTAGAAGAGAAAGTGAGCACAAGCTAATTAAGTGGGGGAGGGGCAGCTTTATCAGAGCCTGAGAGCTCCCATGTTTGGCAATCCAGTGCTCACCCACAATAATTTCTCTTACCTCGCTGTCCAGGAGTCTGACCCTGAAGAATTATTTTGAGCTGTCACCACTCCAGATGGAAATATAAGACCATTTTATCCCTGCAGTTAGCATAAACTGGAACATAGCCATTAATCCCAGAGTCTGGGCAAAAACCTCAAGCCAAAATATACCAAATGGACCCTTCTAGTACATATTGGGGACTTAGTTATGTGAAAACACACTCCATTCTCTCTCCTGCCAACACACACACACACACACACACACACATACACACACACACACCAATTTCCTCTTTATTTCCCCTACAAAGGAGGGGTAAAATTGGGTGGAATAAACTTTTTGATTGTTTTTGGAGGGAAAGAAGGTTTATGAAGTGACAAGCTATGGAGTTTTATGAAGTGACAGGAAAATAAAGCAGAGAGAAAAATTGTTTCAGTACTGCACTCAGTTTTGCTGAGGAAAACAGGAAAAGATGAGAAAGAAATGAGGCTTAATTTTAATGAAGGGAAATTTGCTGCTAAGTAAAGAGACTGCAGGAAGTGGGGGTGCACAGCCTTCAAAGAAGAGCAGGGCCTCGCGTTCTATTGTGATGGACAAGATTTTGTTCTTGAAGAAACAGCCCTAGCACACAAAAGCACGAGAACAGAAAATGCTGGGTGTAGGGTACAAAGCAGACGACTGCAATGCAGGCACGAAGGGATCCACTTTCTTCCCAGATGAGCTCTGTGGAGGTCGATTAAGGATATGCCTTTCTCACTCTGTAATTCCTATTTTTTCTCCATATGAGTGCTTTGAACATGCAAAAGATGCTGCATATCTTGGCGAGGATTCGGCTCTCTTCTCTAGAGAAACTTGATTTCAGGCTCCTGGGACATCTTAAAAATCTCACTACCACTTATTACCTATTAATAGAATTAAAATTTATATATAAAAACATATATTCTAATATAATAAAAGTAGGATATATATATTATATATATATATCACTATCTGAGTCTTTCTGCATTTTGGTAAGTTAAAATTACTTCAGTGGGAATGAAGTTTTGTTGGTGTAAAAAGACAAAAGGTAAATTTTCTCCACTTAAAATTAACAAGTTAACAATAATCAGAGTAATTACATTTGTAGGTGTTTAAGCAGAACTGGCTTAGTGAAAGATGGGTGGGATTAGGAATGATTTCCCCAAAATAATACAACCTAGCAATCAAATACTTGGAAGGCTGAACATAGAGAACAAAAAAAGGATGTCTTGGTCTATATTTATGCCAAATCAGTTCTTCTAATATTTCCCATCAGAACACAGTGCTTCTTTAGCAGTATATAGTGGAAAAGTAATGGGGCTTTTCATACTAGAGTCTCGACTAGGATGTGAGTCTGGAGCCCTCCCAGCTCCCAGCTACTTAGGCTAAGAGCCCCCTACTTTGCACTCCCAGACTGTCCCTAGATCTCTCTGAGGACAGTCTTTATGCAGAGGACACGTGCAAAGTTTCAAGTATCTGGAATGGAGAAACAGTATTGCAAATCTTAATCATAGATGCAGAGAGAGAAATTCTAGGATGTGTAGAGGTATAGATGGAGAGTATATATAATACTACATGTGGAATATACATAGAGAGAACTGTATCTATAATCCTATCTTATAGGCTCTTCTCCGTATATCTATTATACTACAGATGTAACTCCGTATCTATTGAACATATATATATATGCACATATATAGGTATATAAATATATATTTATAAATATGTAAATCTATAAAAATATATATCTAAACTAAAATTTAATTTAATGCCCTGAGGAAGAATAAAGCAATTGCGATTTTCCTGTAGTTTGGGCCTGCTTAGTGACAATTTAACATTGCTAAGGGAGGAGACCAAAACCAGCAACTGCAGAGTGATGTCAGAATAGAGTAGCTGGGAAAGCCTGCAGTAAGGCAAGCAGGCTGGGTGCAATCGGACTGTGGAGGCTTCTGAGCAGTCCTTCTAAAAATGATTTCCTTACTTTCCCTAGCAATAGTGTTTTGTACAGACACAGAATTCTTCATTTTCTTAGAAGTTCTAGGTAACTTTAGACAGCAAAGTTTTTCTTCATCTTGATTCCAGCCCTGCATTCTTAGATAATTGATTTTTTCACTTTGGCTGAGCAGAGACAGCATGGCTGTAATTACAGAGTAGTGGCATGCCATCCCTAAATTCTTCTTCTTCTTTTTTTTTTTTTTTTAAATTCTCCCAGAAACGGCTCACACCTTGGATTTGAGCAATGTGGAGGCAATCTCTTCAGACAGTGGAACAGGCAGAGATCAGACAACATTTGCAGTAAAAAAGAGTGGGGGAGGGGAAGACCCTCTTCAAATATTCAGGGAGAGCCACAAAATGCTGAAGTAAATCCTTATCAGGAATTTTAATGAGTAAAATAAAATATGAAATCTGTGTGATTAAAATCAAATCTTCCCCCTTCTGCTCAGCTAGAGCCGTCTGCCAAAACCAAGGAACAAGGAAGGCGCTGGGAGGCCTTTTGTATTTAATTACTGCCAGGGTTTTCCTCAGTTCAAAGCAATCTCCCAAGCCCCCACAGGGGTAATGGAGAACTTGAGAGAACAAATAAGCTCCCTTCTGAGTGATTTAGAATCCTGGACAACAAACAATAAACATTTTAACTGAATTGGAGAGATCCAAACCACTCTGACTTAGAATTTGTGTCCCTGTGGGGGTGGAGGACATTGTGAGTCCAGAGGAAGCTGGAAGTTTGGACCATGATATGCCATTACCTTCATTTCAGGACCACCCTTCAAGGGCCACTCCATCTTTTTTGTTTTGGCTCCTCTTTGATTTCTTCCATAGTATCTCTGTGTATCTCAAACCCAAGGGCTTGGGGGTTGGATAGGGAGATACCCATCCACAATAATCCAGGAATGTATGGAATATAATATTCATCTCTCATGCCTAGTGACCTGGTTGGTGCCTCAGCCTATCTGGAGAAGTTACTTCTGTGAGCTCATCTCTTAACTCTGGGTGCTGTCTGAACAGCACCAGTGGCATTACTCAAATGGATGGTCCTCAATCCTAGAATGTTCTTCCTTGGTGGTTATAACAGTTGCTTTTCTTTCAGTGCCTTTTGCGGGCACGTGAATTTGAGGTGCCCATTTATGCAAAGTCTGCCTTTTCAGTTCAGACCATATTATCTCTCCATTTATGTTCAGATTTATTTCGTTTTGGGGCACTGGGGTGACTCAGTTGGTTAAGCATCTGCCTTTGTCTCAGGTCATGATCCTGGGGTCCTAGGATCGAGCCCCACATCAGGATCCCTGCTTGGGGGGGAGTCTGGTTCTCCCTCTGCCCTTTACACCACTGGTGCTCTCTCTTTCTCTCAAATAAGTAAATAAAATCTTAAAAAAAAAAAAAGATTTATTTTATTTCAAGCAGTGACTTCACCACCTTTGCCCTCTGTGAGGAGGAGCAAGGCTGTTTTGTATAAACATTCAGATTGGCTAATCTGAATCCACACAAGTGGATCAGGGAGACCCTCCAGAAATCTAGTCTTTGGTTTCTCAGATGAGGAGGTACTAATTGATATTTTTCCACCAGATACCCGTGTATGGACTGTTAAGCTGGTAGAGCTCTGGCACATCCATTCCCCAGCTGGTCATTGTGAGTAGGAGTGAAACAGGAGACTGGTCAGGCTTGGACCTCATGGCCAAAGTACCACTAGGATTCTCTTCCCTGCTATTTAGTCCAACTCTTGTCATGGCTCCTATCATTAGACATATTATTGACCTTTTAAATTCAGTGTCTATTAATATTAATTCAATTTTATATATACCAGGTCTTATGCAAGCAGTTGTTGAAAAATGTATCATTAATAGTGGCTCAATTGTTTATTTATTCTTTCAACAACATATTTATTGAGTGGGTAGTATGTGGCTGACAGTGTGCTAATCTTTAGAAACAAAGCAGTGAGTGGACAGAGAGAAGACAGCTTGGACTACCTGGGTGTCTGTCAAGTTGAGAGAACATGGGCCTGTCTGAGAATGTTTTGGAGACAGAGCCAGGAGCGCTGGCTGGTGGGCTGGATAAGGAAAGTGGGTAATCAAGGATTATTCCTATATTGTTTATAGCAGCACTTTTGTCCATGGTGGTACCCACTGACACACGCAAGAGGTTTTGGGAAAGAACAATGACTCTTTCAAGTGCCTAGACCACTGACATCTTAAAATGTCTTTAATGCAGTAGCTTAATCAGGGCACATCAGAATTAACTGTTAAGGTTTTGATTTTTTAATATAATTATATGGGATCCACCCCAGTCTTATTCAATCAGATTATTTAGATGGTGGGACCTAAGCATCTGTGTTTGAAAAAGGTCCCTAGATGATTCTTTGCATATCTCTGGTTAAAAAAGTTATTGCTAAAAAGCATCACCGTAAACACACATGGGTACTATGTGTTTGTGTATCGATGTTCATCTGAATCTGTATAATCCAGCTATGATATGTTTTTAATCTCAAACTGAGTTCTCCAAATACCTGTCTTTAATTAACCTCTGCCCAATTGCCATCACTTGGTGCAGCTGCCTTGCATTTGAATAAATAATTGAAAGTTGATAGAATGCATTAATATAAAATCACATATATAATTTTTAGTATTTTACAGCAGAAACCTTCTGTTTGGTGCCATGCTTTTTAAGATCATGTGGGTCCTAAATGTCATGCTGGCTGAGTTTTGCCTTCAGAAGAAGTTGAATGCTCATGTCTCTTCACATGTTTAAAAGAGTAATGCTGTTATCTTCCACAATGACCACCATGCTGAATCCGTGGGATCAAGCCTGAGTTTCTAATAACTGGTTGGAACTTAGCATGCATGTCTATTATTATATATTTCAACTACATTACAGTCAACAGCTAATCTGCATTGATATATCGTAATGAGACAAATGGGTGTTTGCTGTGCAGGAAATCAGAAGCAGAGCAGAGAAGGCTGATTTTATGCTTTTGACATAACCAAAATCACAGTATAATACTCCCATCCAGAGTGGCCCAAACTGTGAAAATGTCTTTCAGTCCACAAATCCCATCAAACCATCACAGAGGAAATATTTAGGTCCACACACACCGAGGAGGGGGTCTGCTCTCCCAGCCTCATGCGTGCTGACAGCCTGATACAATCTATCTTTTGAATACACCATCCAAACCAACTATGAATAAAATCAATTTAACCAAAATCAATGTTCTTTTGTAAAGCTGCTTAAAACCTAAGTGGAAGTGAAACCTTTGAAGCTGCCTTCCCTCCATAAAAGCAGCACTTACTGAGCCTTTGATGGCTGTAGGCGCCAGGGGAATCCTCCCATGTCAGGTGGTACAGCACCTTCATTCTAGGAGCTGCAGAATAATTAGGGAATGGACAGAAATGGAATCAATTAGATTCTGTTTCTTATGAAATGTTTTCTCCTCCCCAGTCCTGAACCAGCCCAGAGCGTCTGTCCCAGTATTCTGTGTCTCTGGGCAGACTGGTGAGTCCCATAAAATGCTTTGCTTTGCACACTTTACATCCAGCAGAAAAGGAGGAGGAGGCACAGTGTTCAAGACAGCATCTGATTCTAAATCACAGGGTGGCCAGTGCCCTTTATTTACACATTGGCAAAGTTAATTGATTGTTTTCCAGAGAAGAACATAATTTTTCAGAGCTTTTATTTTAAATTACTAAATCAATACTTCATAAGCAAACAAAAAGATATTTATAAGATGTTAGCATTATGGAATTGGTGAAAGTATATAACTTATTACTTTATAAAGGAAGAAGCTGATAAGAACTCACATTTATTAGATGCTTATTATGTGTTAGGCAGTCTGATACTTGCTTCATGCAAATTATCTCATTTAATTACAGCAAGAAACAAGTTGGGTGAGTTTTTTTCTTTCTTTTTTTTTTTTTTTAGAGAATTTATTTATTTATTTTAGAGAGAGAAAGAGAGAGCAAGAGTGCTTGGTTGTGGGGGTTGGGAGAAGGGGAGGGTGAAGGGAGAGAGAGTCTTAAGCAGGCTCAGTGCTCAGTCTGGAGCCCGCTGTGGGGTTTGATCTCAGGACCCTGAGACAGAAGTGGAAACCAAGAGTCCAAGGCCTAAAAACTTCTGCACCCAAGTGTCCCCGGATGGGGTTATTATTCTCATTATATGTGAAATGATTAGATGATTAAAGACTGTCTCAAAAAATGTCACAGTAAGGGTGCCTGGGTGGCTTAGTGGGTTAAGGCCTCTGCCTTCGGCTCAGGTCATGATCCCAGGGTCCTGGGATCGAGCCCCGCATCAGGCTCTCTGCTCAGCGGGGAGCCTGCTCCCCTCTCTCTCTCTGCCTGCCTCTCTGCCTCCTTGTGATTTCTGTCTCTCAAATAAATACATAAAATCTTTAAAAAAAAAAAAAAGTCACAGTAGAATGAGAGCCAAAACCAGGACTCTAACCCAGTTCCATCAATCTGACTCCAAGTTCATGGGATGAAGAAAAATAGCTATAATTGAAAGGGGAAAAAGGAAAAAAAGAAAGAAAGAGGAGGAGGAAGAGGAGGGGGAAGAGGGGGTGAGGAGAAGGAGTAGAGGGATAAAGGAATAGCCCAAATTCTCTTTTCAAGTAGATTTTTCTCTATTGATGAAATTAACAATTGAATTGGTCAAATTATAAAAATTAAATATGTCATTCAGTGAGTTTCAGTATACATTAGGAGTGATGGGTCCGTAATCAAAGGAACAAGACTGATACAAAGCAAAGGTCAAGCAAAGCTTTATTTTGCACCAAGCATCAAGAATCAAACCGACTGGTCGGGGCCACCTTTTACAGAAAAGATGACCCCTCCCTGCCTTACAGACTAACTTTTAAAAGGCAAGGGCCATGTGGTTGAGCCTGGCCACACACAGGTGGCCAATGAGATTGCAACACACAGAGAAAGCTGCATAGTCACACACTGGTGGCCAATTGAATTGCAATTCACCCCATAGTAGGTATTTGAACTAGCCTATCACCTTGGTCAGAATTGGCACCCAAAAGGTGCCCAAACGGCGGGGCCCACACTGCTTGGTAGCTAGGGAGACAGTATGCGCGCCCCACTGATTGGATGTCTCCACTTGGCCTGACCCGCCCTTGTATTTGGGCTCTGTTACCTGGGACTGGTTTCCCGGACTTGCTTTTAAGTAAGTTCCCTGGGGTGGGGGGGGTGGGGGCAGGGTCAGTTTAAGTTTTACTGCATAAACAACAAAATCACTGTTTAACTGGATGGAATCGCTCTGGCTAAATAGGCCCTTACAAGGAGGATGTAAAAAGTGTACAGTGTTAAAGACAAGAAAATAATCAGATGAAATTGGAAACTGGTGTGGTGAGGAATGTGTCCCTTCCACCTGCCCTGTGATGAGAACAGAAGCTGCTTCACCACTGACATTCATTCAAGCGTCAAGAAAAAGCCAACTCAAAACAAAATTTTCCAGGGCATTTCCTGGAAAGCTTTGAATTTAAAAGAATATGGTTCCACACCAACCTAAATGCCTTGGATATTTTAAGAAAATGCAGTTTTCTCTGAATTGCTCAATTAAATAAATTTGGTAGAAGACTTTTATCAGCACAGAGGTCCTTTTTGGTGCTTTTGTCCCAGCCCTTCCTCCAGGGATGTCTCCAGGAGCTGCTGGCCACACCAGCTCTCCTGAATTGGGGACCCTTCTGACAGCAGCATCTCTCTTTTTATGTACCTTTATTTTGAACTTACCAGATGGGTGGTGGTAATACTCAGGCAGGCTCAGACTTAAACAATGGAGAATGTGGCAGTCAAGAGTGTGAAAGCAAAACAAAAATCTTTTTTTTTCCTGTTTTTTTTGTTTTGTTTTATTTTATTTTTGCAGGTATTTTGGTGTCCCTGCACCCCCCCCCCCACCTTAGGTGATTAGAGGATCCAGGAAATAAGCAATAAACCTTGGAGTGATACTAGTTGCTGGTGATGTTTTAATTCATGGGTCTCTTTTGGGAGATCACAGCAGGGTTGCCACTAAATGCAACAAATTCCAAGCAATTCTGAGCAAAGAATTTGAACAAAGAATTTCACCCTGTTGGGAGCTCAAAAGAAACCTCTTGTTGTGGTTGAGGGAGGGGTATGGTAGAGCCTGGGGGCCTGTGAACTGTGCTGCTTGAGGTCCATTTTGATGCAGGGCTGGTGAGAATGGTGCTCTGATTTTCCATTCACATGCATCTCACCTGGGTAGGCAACTAGACTGGGCTGCTGGAAAGTCTTGACTTGTCAACTTGATGTGCTCTGAATTTTAAAGAGAAGGCACCGAAAAGGACAGAGTAATTACTGTCCTAGGTTACAGATACCGGGTTTAAAGTAAAGACGTCTCAGCATCCTAGGCCAGTGGAATCACTGAAGCTGTGAGTAAAGCAAGTTCGGAATCTACATAATATTTAGCTATGTTTGTCTCGTCTTGTGAGCTTTGGGGCTTATAGGATGGAGCCACACATGTCGTTGGCTGGGATAGAACACACAGGTGACTGTTCATGACCGCACTAGATGAGACAGGGTGGTCCAGCAGGTGGGATGTGTGTGTGTGTGTGTTCAGTTGCAACAGTTTGATTCTCATAGAACAACTAGTACGAAGCCAGAACTGCTAGACACCATGACATGCAGGCTGTTTCTCTGGGTTTCTGTCTGTTGACAAATAACCTAACCTGTCTGTGCTTCTGTTTCTTCATCTCATCTGTAAATGGAAATAATAATAATAATAATAATACTATTATCTATCACATAAGAATAGAAACATAACTGCACTTGACAATGGGCACGCAATAAACATTAGCAATCGTCATTATAACAAAAAGGCACACAGGGCTCTCTGGCATCACCCTGAGCTTATGATTTTATGCTAACACACTAGCACTGACACACACATAGCACCCACAGAGAAGCTTAAGAAGCAGAATTGGAATATCCTGCTAGAAGCCACTAGTATGGATATAAAATAGAGAAGACGGCATAGGTCCATAACTTACCTTGGATTGTTGCCAACCTCTCTCCTCCAGTCTTGAATTGACATGTGAAGTGTGGTCGGGTACAGGTAACAGGCAAAGACACAGCAGTCTATACTCAATAAACACTCCATAAATCTGTGACAGATAATATCACTATGATAGTCATTTCTAGCTCTGCTGCCACTACTGCAATTACTACTTCTGCTAATGACTGAACAATGCCCTGGAATGAAGGCTTTTCATCTCTCAACAAGTAGGTCCAAAGCAAAGGAAATACAAATACAGTTTCTTGCTTTGAGTCAAGGTTAACACACAAACAGTGGTTTTCAGTTTGCAAAAATTGTACATCAAAATAAGTAAAAATTCAGGCATTTGTAGGTCAGGATAGGAGTGAATGTGTTAGGTTTGATCACAGACCGATTGAATGGAATAAAGGCACCAAGGCAAGCGAGCATTCGAGGACCGGCTTTATTGCAAGCACCCTCGGGCGAGGTTCCACGACTCTGGGGGAAAGAGAGTCAGGAAGTCGCACGTGGGGCAAAGAGGTAGGGGCTTATATGGGGGTCTGCTGGTGAAGTCCGGAGAGGAGGTACTGAGGCCTTGTCGAGTTTTTCCTAATAAGGGCCGAATTCAGCTGCGGGGTTCCTCATTGGTTCGTCGGTGGGAGGAGAGAGGTTTTGGTCTCCCCTTTGAGTTTGCTTCCCAGGTCTGATGCGGCCGTTGTCGCAGGAGGGTGATGGGGGGAACCGCAGCCATCTTAGGTGTCCGCCATTTTGAATGGTTCTCCCCTCTCTCGCCTGACCCCAACAGAATGTACTATATTTCCTTTGTTCTACGATATACAACTTTCCAAATCTCTGCATTGTAGTGGTTAATTGGACCTATTTTTTGTTCTTTCTTAGAGGATCACAGACCAATGGCGTACTTACAAACAATGATATTTTAGATTCAATTGAATGTAATCAAACTGGGTTTGGGAAAAGTTGTCATTGGAACGTGGAAAAAATGTTCCATGGGCCTTGGTGAAGAAAGAACTTCTTTAGTATGTAATATTCTACTAGTACTGATATCCTCATGTTTAGAACACATATGCATATAGTAATATTATATGCTCACACATATTAATATAAACACAAACAAAAAGCCAAGTGTTTAAGACTAAAGGGTAAAATTCATAAAATACAGTTTCTAATTCATATTCTAATATCCTTCATCAAAATAAAAAGGGCTGATGGTTATATTCTTCTGTGAGTGTATGTATTTTTATGCTTGATGGGTTGACTCTGTGCATTTAAGAACACCCTTGTTGTCTCTCTGACTGTATCTCTTATCTCTTCCATCTCTCCACTTCAGCCTCCCTGTCTTCTTGCTCCTAGCTAAGCACATACAATATGCCCCCACCTCAAAAACCTTGTACTTGGTTCCTCTGCCTAGAATGCTCTTGTATAGATAGTCGTTTTCACTCTCTTCCTATACTTCCCATCTCCACCTTTCATGATCCTCACCCCATCCCACCCCATGTAAATTTTCCCACTTAGCATTTGTTGCTGTCTGGAACACTACATAAACTTTGTTCACGAGTATCCCCTATTAGATGAGAGCTCAAATGAAAACAAGAAAGTTTGAATATTTTGTTCTTGCTATCTCCCCCAAATCTTAGACATTTCTTACTGTATAGTAGAAGCTCAACAAATGCTTGTTGAATTAGTTCACTGATGATGAAGATATTGTTGCTGAGGAATGAGAAGAGAGACATGAAATTGTTTTAAAACTTCTGCTCTAGCAATGGCCAGGGGTGTGAGTTTCACCTTGGGATGACTTTGGAGAGCAAGAGAGGTCTCCTAGTTTGGTGTTGGTGAGAGTTTGCTTACGTATCAGTCTAACACATATGCCACTGTGTCTACTCTGAAAATGAGGAGTACTTTCAGTGGTCAGGTCTATTTTATAAGCAATCAGGGTTAGCAGCACATAAGTTAACCTGATATCACAAGAGGAATATTTCCAATTGACATTTATTGCTATTAGATTCTACTGCAGAAACTGCACATGTATTAACTTTCATATTTAAGAGGAAAGTTGGATGCATGACTTTTCTGGACCTGTTTGAAGCCTTCACTTTTTTTTTTTTTTTAAAGATTTGATTTATTTATCTGAGAAAGAGAGACAGAGATAGTGACGGAAATAGCAAGAGAGACCACGAGTGGGGAGGAGAGGGAGAAGAAGACTCCTTGCTGCTGATCAGGGAGCCCAACGTGGAGCTGGATCTCAGGACCCTGAGATCATGACTTGAGTCAAAACCAAGAGACACTCCCTTAACAGACTGAGCCACCCAGGCGCCCTGCGTAATTTACTTTTAATGAACTTTTGAGGTTCCCTACTTTACCTTATTCAGTTAGTTTTTACTTGGTTCACTTTTTAATTCTATAGACTACTCAGTATCCATGGTCTTTCTTTAAACATACACACATGCACACACAGACTCACGTTGAGGTGTGGTTTTCAAGGTCCCATCATGTTTAGCAAATATTTCACATGAAACGATATGTTCATCTGTTACGCTGATTGCCAAGATTACAGCATGACAACAAACATTATTTGGGGGATAGAAGCTAAAATTACAGCCCACTCTGCCGTCTGCAGCGATGAAAGGATGCATGTTAATTTTCTGCAGCAACGTCCCTGACAGGAGAGTGAGGACTCCCAGGGCATCCGTGTCACCATCGTCAGGCCGGATGGCTCTGTGGTGGAGACAGATGAGTCAGTGGGCTGCTGGAAAACCCACACAACCTCAGGGCCCCCTGACTAGGAGGGCTGTAACAATTAGCATGCTCGTGAAGATGCAGATACCATATGCAATTTCTGTGTGTGTGCTTTATTATGAAAGGCAACATGGAAAGTCATAGCGGAGGAAGGTTTTAGCTCCAGATACACAGTGCTACCCACTGCTTAATGAATAGTATGTGGAAGCCAGCCCACATTTCTGGAACAAAGAAAATCAGTGGAGGTTTCAAGGTTTCATTATAAGCTCAAATAGAGAAAAACAACTTTTACAGTTGTTCCCAAGTTTTAAATTGTCTAATTTTGGCCCTAATTGGGAGAGCTGTTTAGAAGGTAATTTATTGAATCCAGGATTTTTTTTTTTTCAATGTGAGTGAAATTTTCTCCTGATGTCTAAAATCCTACTCCTGTAGCAAATAAGCAGTAGGCTTCCTCAAACTGACATTGTGTTCTATCACTGCTGTAACACAGTATCACTGAAGTCCTGGCTTGAAACAATACAAATTTGTTATTTTACAGTTTTGTACATCAGGAATCTGACTTAGGTCTCACTTGGCTGAAATCAGGGTATGAGCAAGGCTGCTTCCCTTTCTGGGGTTCTGGAAGAGAATCCATTTTCTCGTCTTTTCCAGCTTCTTGAGGTCACCTACATTCCCTGGCTCATGGTCCTCTTCCCCCATCTTCAAAGTCAGCATCATAGCATCTCTCTGACCCTGCCTATCTCACATCTCTCCCTGAGCACAGCCTGGAAAAATGTTCCACTTGTAAGAGTCCATGTAAATAAATGGGGCCCACCTGAAAAGCCAGTATAATCTCCCCATTTATAGGTCCTTAACTTAATTGCCTCCACAAAATCCATTTTGTCATGTAAAGTGAAACATGCAGAGGTGCTGGGAATTAGGATATGGGAATTTCTGGAGGACATTCTCTGGCGACCAAAGCTGTGTGGAAAAGACCCAGCAGGGTGACAAGTAAAGCCTGCCTCTGTCATGTGTAGCATTTATTCACTTATGGAGAGTTAGCTTATTGATCAAGGGCACAGGCTTTGGAGTCAGGCGCATCTGACTTCAAACTTGCCTGCCACGTTCATTCATTCAACACATATTTACTGATCATCTACTAATGCCAATAAGACAAACTTGCTACCGTGAGGTGTTTAAATTGTCGTAGGGGATGTAGCCAGCATATAAATAAAGAAATATATGGGGCACCTCAGTGGCTCAGTCAATTAAGCGGCTGCCTTTGGATCAGGTCATGATCTCAGGGTCCTGGGATTAAGCCCCAAGTCAGACTCCCTGCTCAGTAGGGAGCCTGCTCCTTTCTCTCCCTCTGGCTGCCACTCTGCCTGCCTGTTGCTCTCTGTCAAATAAATAAATAAAATCTTTAAAAAGTAAAAGAAAGAAAAGAAATATATCATGCGATGTCAAATAGTGATACGATACTATGAAGGTAAATGGTAATTCAGGCTTACACTGCTCATGTATAAAAATTACTCAGCCACTGTATCCTTCTGTCCATTAATTCATTTGAATTACCCTAAGACTTTTCTTTGAGTTACTGATTGTGTATAAGGAATTAGAAAAGAGTTTTAGTATACATTTTACTTTTTTATATTCAACATGAACCTGGGAGATGATCGTTGATGAAAAATCATCATCTGACTTTGTTGATGAAAAAACTGAGGATCAAAAAAGCTAAGTGACTTTTTATCATGTGGTAGAGCAATGCAATGAACCAAGCTTGAAGTGTGTTTCTTCTAATTCTGTTTATTCTCTACCTAAGCAAGGAGTGACCCCCTTGTAGATTATAGACTGGAGAGGAGAGCCTGGGAGGGCATTTGAAATGCTTTATTTTCCTTCAAACCTGATAATATGATTTCTTTGAGCTTCCCCTAATTTCCGTTTGATCATTATGTGACTATTCTATCTTTGATCAATCATTTAAATCTGTGTTTACACAGACCCGGGAAAAGGGAAGAGTAAGACAATTACCCATGCCTTGGAACTAATCTAAACAGCCTATTCAGGGTTTCAGCTCATCCTCTATTATTCCATTCTCTCTGCTCAGATACAGCTGCTGAGTACACACAGATTGGGTGAAATGAGGGAGAGGAGAGAAATGAGAGACTGCACAACACCAGGGCATTTCAACAAGGTGTTTTGCTGTTGATGTCATTGGTGATGGTGATGGTGGTGATGGGCATGCTTTGGGGGGCGAGTACTTTCTCCTCTTGGTTAACTAGATGTGCTTATGAGCTACATACATGTATTACTTGAACACATTTGCCATAAACTATTTTTGAAAGAACTTGGATATAAATGCATTCTCAATATCTCCTTTACAGAGGAAGGCATTTAGTCTCCAACTAGCTTCTTTCTTTCTTTTTTTTTTTTTTTTTTAATATTTTATTTATTTATTTGTCAGAGAGGGAGAGAGAGAGAGAGAGCACAGGTAGACAGAGTGGCAGGCAGAGGCAGAGGGAGAAGCAGGCTTCCCGCTGAGCAAGGAGCCCGATGTGGGACTCGATCCCAGGACACTGGGATCATGACCTGAGCTGAAGGCAGCCGCTTAACCAACTGAGCCACCCAGGCTTCCCTAACTGGCTTCTTTCTTTAAGATATCTCCCTCCTATAATGTGATTTTATATATGCGTATATAAAATATGTCATAACATAACATAACATAATGTAACATAATTGTGAACTTTCTACCCTTACCACTCTTAGCAGAGGTCCTTTTGCCAGGTCTGGTTGTGAGCGCTGGGACCAATTCTGCAGTGGAGAGTTAATGAACCCACAGCAGTGAAAAACATGTATCAGCATCAAGTCTACTTCTGTGTCATTTCTGTTCTAACTTCTGCCCAGCTCTCTGTGGAGAAGCACTGGGATGCTTCTCTCACACGGTCCAGCTGTACTTGTCTTCCTTGTCTGTCACTACCCTACTGGGAGGCCTGTGTGCCTTCCCTCAGCACTTCTCTTATGCCTCAGTTGCTCTAGAACTTGGCCTGTGCTTTGACTTGCTTCCAGACACTAGTCCAGTCCCATAGTATGAACCCTCCTATCTATCTACTGCCAGGCCATATTTCAAATCTCATTTTAGCCTCCTAAACTCCATGAAATTTCTCGTTCTAGATCTTTCTGAATCATAGTGCATTTGCTTTTTGGTTTTGTTTGTTAACACCATATCCTCTCTTCCTACTTGGAGCTTATTTCATTTCATCTCATATAGCTGGGTTTGGCCCAAACACCCCATCCCACTGTCCCTGAGCTTCCATTGGAACACCAGCTGGGCCTTTTGCTTTAGAATCCTAAGATTCCACCACTAATGATGCAATGTTCTTGCTTAAAATCTATAAACGTTTGGGCCAAATTCTCCGTGCTTCCAACAACCTGGAGAAAAAGCAGTGTATTCTATAACAGGAAGAACCAAACAATGTTCTGTATCCTTTCTTCTAGTTTTGAGTCTTTCCCCCTCCCAGTTAACCACCCTTCCCTTTCAATGTCTGTCCCTAGAAGTGCTTCAAGGCAAATTCCAGAAAGTGCAAAGATTATAAATTAATAACCCATGGCAATACTTTAAAATGATTTTTTTCTTGAAGTGTCAACATGAGAAAATAAAACTGGAAAGGGGGGGTTGGGTAACTAATCCAACAGTGACAGACAGGATCCTGAACACAATATCCTCCTAAATGACACACAGAAGGAGTTGGAGCTTTGTAATACCTTTTATATTGCTGCCTGCCATCTGGTCAGCAATTCTTAAGCCTAAAATATTCAGGTAAGCTCTATTTTCCCAAATAGAGTGGTGTTATGGGGATTTCAGCAGCCACTTGTCTTTTTAAATATCATTATATTTTACTGTTTTTCAGAACAAAACAAACCTCGTTAGCAGGATATTTGCATAGCATGCAGAGTTATGTCAGAGCATAACTGGGGAACTCTAGGCGGCATCTCCGTGCAGAGAGGACTCCTGCATGAAACAAGGTGTTCTGTCTGCTGTCTGAGCCAAGAGTTCAAGTCGAGGATTCTCATCTGACATGGCTTGACTCATTCGCCTGAATTCTGGCTAAAAACAGTCTTCTCAGGGGAGAATGACTTTTGGACATTCAGCAAGAACAGTAGGAATGAAGTCAGCTCCCCTGTTATAGAGAAGGCCCACTGACAGAGTGTGGGGCCCAGGCAAGCCATTCCTACTTTTTTTTTTTTTAATTCTAAGACTGCTTATTGTTTATTTTGTCATTCTCTTAGAAGTGGTGAGGGGAATAGATAGGTCACATATAATCTGACATTACATTTCTTTTAAGATTTTTATTTATTTATTTGACACAGAGAGAGAGAGAGATAAATAGATCAATCGATCACAGGTAGGCAGATAGGCAGACAGAGAGAGAGAAGGAAGCAGGTTCCCCGCTGAGCAGAGAGCCCGATGCGGGACTCGATCCCAGGACTCTGAGATCATGACCTGAGCTGAAGGCAGAGGCTTAATCCACTGAGCCACCCAGGCACCCCTGACATTACATTTTTGAAGTATAATTTGCTTTGAGGTATCAGTTCTTTCAATTACCTAGATTTTTTTTAACTCAGGGAAAATGCCTTTTAAATGAAATCCAGAATTCAGGGATGATGAACTCATAGAATGATATATGCTTAAAGATAGATTTAAACTTCTATGTGATGCAGGTGTTCAAGAAGATAGATTTATTTCTTCCTCCACACATGTACGCAAACATATGTTCAATACATGGCTGTGGCCATACATTACTCACCAGGTGCAATACTAAAGTGATAAAACACAGATATGGATAAGCTATAGCCCCAGTTCCACAAAAGTTTGTAAAACAAAGTTAACGTGAACAAGAGCTAAATTTGAGTTTCATCTTTGAGACTCTTTTCCCTTCACCATTCATGTTCTTTCTCTATGGTTCCATCCATTCTCATGCCTCTAGACAATTTCTAGATGCTGACTTTTTCAGTTTATATTTCCGATTTGTCCCTTTCCTTTGGATTCTAGACACATTCATTAAACTGCTTAAATCATGTGTCCATCTGGATGTTCCAGAAGTACCTCAAACTCATCATGTCCCATAGTGAAACCCTCATTGTCCTCCCACATTTGCCATACCACTTGACTTCTCCGTGGAGTGACCACCATTATATATCTCATTGATTAATAATCTTGTAGATTCTGCTACCTTTCTATTGATCTCCATTTCCACACCTTTGCTTAATTTTTCTTCTTGAGATAATGTTAGACAAGCAGAAAAGTTAAAAAGTAGTATAGAGGGTCCCAAATACTCTTTACCTAGTTGCACTTTATGTGAACATTCTGCATAATCACAGAGTAATTATCAAACTAAGAAATTAACTTTGGTACAATTCTATTAACTAATATACAGAACATATGCAGATTTCACCAATTTCCCTGCTGTTGTCATTTTCCTGTTCCAGGGTGCAATCCAGGATCCTATGGTGCATTTGGTTATCATATCTTCTTAACCTCCTCCAGCCTGTGATAGTTTCTGTCTTTCCTTGTTTTTTGTAACATCAACACTTTCAAAGAGCATCATGACTTTGAAATATCTCCTGTTTCTGCTTAAACTTTTACCCATTAATTTTAGCATTGATTGGTGGCTCTTGTGGAAGCAATTATTACTGTGGGCTTTTAATGTTGATTTCCTGTTTCTCTCATTTATTTTCTACATTTGTTCATTGGAATCCTTCTGCAGGAAAGAGTGGTCTCCTCCTCCATTTATGTATATATTCAATTAGTTATTTATATCAATAGAGACTCAAGGATATTTATTTTATTCATTATTATTTATTTTGTTTCTCAAGTAGTTCCAACTTTAGTCATTGGGAGTGCTATCAAGTTGGCTGCTGTAACTTTTCACTATGGACACATAGTGTCCATAGAAAGTAATTTCTCTCCTTTTAAGTACTTTCTTACTTTCTGGCACCAGAAAATGCTACAGCATTGTCTTATATTTTCTCTTCCCTCTCCTTGGACTCTACCATTTCTCTAAGGAACACTGGTTACTGGACAATGGTATTTAGAAACCAAGGTCTCAGAGCTGAGTGTGCTTGTTGAGGTTGTGGGGTGACTGCAGGAGTCTGTCTCAGCGGACAGGGCTGGGGAATATAGGAATGTATAGTAACTCATGCATAAACAAAACCCCTGCCTCCATCTGCCTCTCTATGTATCTATAGAAATATTTAAATTCCCTGACTCCACATTGGTACCTCTAACTCTAATGAACACCACAGGGTTTGTCTTGGCCTTTTTCTTTCCTTATTTGAAACTTATTTCTCCAACAGTGAGAAACCTGGCTCTCATTATCTACAATATATTGGCTTATTTGTTTAACCCTAGTATGCAAATAAAATTGTTTCAGAATTACTAATCCATGCCCTATGAGAAAAAAAAATAGCAACTAGTGTACAATGTTTGATTTGGGTTCTTTTGTTTTTATTCTTACAATAGTTTACTGCCTAAATTAAGCTTTCCTCATTTCTCTGAGGCTAGCCCGCTGGAACTGGAATTCCTAGTGAGATTTATCCATCTCTGATCCATTCTTCACCTGGCAATCAGATTGATTCAGCTAAAATAAAAATCAGATTAACTTACTCTGGTACTTAAAATTTTCCAATATCTCCCTTTAGCCCATAAGATAAAGGCTCAAGTTTTTGGTATTGCATATAAAGCCCTTCCCAATATGGTTGTTATCTCATCATTTGATTATTAGTTCTCTAGTTCCTTGCACTGAACCTGATTCAAAACTCCCTATATGTTCATTGACTGAAAAAATAAAGTCAAATCTTTTGATTAATAAAAATGCTCTGAGAGCAATAAGTCCATGATAGGTTTCCTAGGAGGTAAAATAAAAAAGGAAGCTTGGAAATGAGAGAAGAGAGAAATAAGATGGTGGACCCAGTACATTAGAATGGTCATCTCTTTCAGCCCTCTTGGTCACTCTGAATGTGGCACAGTTAATGGTGCTGGTACCAGGAGCAAAACAATCCCAGTTTGCCACTTGCTAACCACACCTGAGACAAAACTTGTTGCTATTGCCCTAACACCATGCCCTTACCCTCAAAAGGGGTTGACACGGAGGGTCAGAGGAAGTGACATTTGACATGAATCAGGGAGGAAAGCAAAGCATTCACCCTAGGCATGTGAGCAGCCAAAAGAAATGCTCTGGAAAGAGTAAAGGGATTACCTAAAACAATAAACTATCCATTTCAGTCTTCTCCCTGGCTACTCTTTTATGTATGCATTATACACATACACACTCTGGGTAGAGGCTTTGCAATATAATGTAGTGGAAAGGATATAGAAATCAAAATCAGAAGTTTCATTCTGTATCACTGACTAGTTGTGTAATCTCGATCATGCAATCGCATCTCCTTGAATCTCAAATTCTTCCTATCTGAAACCCTAGAAGTTGAATTTATGGACTCTCACACCCTTACCTTCACTTTGCTTTTAGAATATTACTCATTCCCCTAGCCTTTTTTTGTTTTGTCTTGTTTTGTTTTGACAGAGAGAGATCACAAGTAGGCAGAGAGGTAGGCAGAGAGAGAGAGGGAATCAGGCTCCCAGAGAGTCTGATTTGGGGCTCGATCCCAGGACCCTGAGATCATGACCTGAGCCAAAGGCAGAGGCTTAACCCACTGAGCCACCCAAGTGTACCCCCATTCCCCTGGTCTTAACTACCTGTGCTCATCCTACTTTGCTGCCTCTGATACTCATGTATCTTTACTTGCAAAATGGACTTATAAATGTTGTGAGAAGCTGTGCCTGTGAATTTGAAAGATGGAGGAGGTAAAGGACTGTGGCATGAGATAGGGGGTCACCACTAGGTGACCATGACCAACTGCCCCCAGCTTCATGTCTATATCATTCCTAAGCTATAAAGTGTTCTTAATCATTTCCCAATGTGCCCACTGTATGGGTGATGCAGGGTTGTCCATGGACCACGAAAATACTGCCCCAAAGTTGACCAGACAATTTTGCATTACAGGACAGCCTATTACATAGCCAACTGTATGTGTCCCTATTAAGTATAAAACCAGAAGAAATGGAATGAAATTGTGGCATGCTAACCATGAAATTTATGCTAAGCATGAAGAGAAGTCCCGATGTCAAGCAAATCACGTGCAAGCATCCAGTTGTAGAATGTCCTTCCCTTTTATCCCTTTCACAGTTAACTGAACGGCTAACAGGAAGATGGACCAGGTCATCCCCTTAAGATTTTTCTACAGTTATGTAACATTTGCATTTTTCCCATTGTGTGCTAATAAAATTTCTTAACAACTTTCACGGAGGATTGGGGACTACAGTTCACATGCATACATACGCTGCTGCTTCTGATAAACTGTTGTATATGTTCAACACACATTTCATAGCAATTCCACGATAAGAAATTGTCCCTTGTAAATTGAAGTCAAAGTCAGTTTTGGACTAACTGAATCAAATTGTCATTCAAACTTAAACATCATCATCATTTTCTTAAAATAATGATGTACAGTTATACAATTGCCATTGTTTTTGGTATTTTGCATTGCTTCTCTTTTATTTATATCATGAAATTTCTGAAACATTTCACTGTGGTATTCATAGCTTTCCTAGCATACTCAGACATACGGATGCCTGTTTTGTTGACTTGTAGTACAGTCTGCAAATAAACACGCAGGCATGATTTTAGCACCAAAAGTAGACCGCCTCTGGATCACTCCACTGCTCTATGCCAGTGAAGGCTGTGAACGGCTACACTACTGTGCTGCCAATTCAGTTATGTTGCAGTATTTAAGAGAGTGGAAAAATACTACTAATGGTGATACAGTTTAAAGCACCTTTTCAGCTCTAAACGGCTCTTCAGGCAATGCACTGATGCTCTTTCAGTTGAAACGAAGATGTGAAGGTCCTTATTATTTAAGACTTTTAAATAAGCCAGATTTACCAATGTCAAATTACTGGTGAGTCATTTGACCCCATATTTATTTCTAATTTCCACAAGCTGTTGGTAAGAGCTGCCATAAATCAGGTTGCCATTGATCTTGGCTCCTGCTCATGTAATTCTAAGATGAACTGCTTATGATGAGCAGAAAAAGACTGCCACTCTCAAGAGAAGGCCTGCAGTAGGAGTCCCCAGGATGCCCTGTGGACATGAGTGGGTGCGGGTCATGCAGAGAATAGAGGAGGTAGCCACCTGTGCACTTATGTGGGGTGGAGGGCGACCACGAGGTGAACGTATACATCAGGAAATCTGAATGTGGAGAGCTGAAATTTGGCCTTAGAGGAGGCATTAGGGAAAATGATAAGCATGGCTATAATAGACAATCACTATAATAGACAAAAACTATTGATTTAATTAAATGTAACTACATATCCATGTGCAGGGCACTTAAATGATTCTCGTAGTCAGACCTCCTATACGTCATGGGATTTCTATTTGAGATCGCTGCCTACTTAGCCAAAGGGAAGGCTCTTCTATCCCCACAGGCTTTGCCTATTTTGACCTGCAGTGGAAGTGCGTCTGAGCCAATCATCCTTTTCTGAATTTGGCATCCTTGGGTGGCTATGGTCGTTCTTGAAGGGGAGTACAGGGGAGCCCATAGTCTGGAGAACACTATAATAATAAGCTTTCCTTGAGTTCTGCTAATACAGTCACTGTGCTCCTTGCTTCATGGCTTTCACCAAATCTTCACAGCCCTTCTGTGATGTATATCCGAGGAGACGGAAGACTTTTCTCTTTCTACAGGAACAGGAGAAAGAATGATTGTGATAAGGAAAACAGAATTAGGAATCAGACTCTGCTTATTACTCTCTGCATAAAAAATTACAGGGGGAGGAAGCTGGGTCACTTACCACTTCTCCTTCTGAGCCATAGAGAATTGAGGCAGTGTCTGCTTGGCAATTTTTAGCCTGTATCTTGGTGCAGGTGGGTCTCCTTATGCTGAAGACAGAGCTCAGCTTTCTAGCGAAAGCAAATTGCCATAAGTGAATGCTATTTCTATTAATTCCCATTACATAATTTAAGATTCATTTTGTTTAGGAAAAACTCCTCAATGATATTTTTGATAAGGAAAGATTTAGGTGGTGGTAAGCTATATGCTCCAGGATATTTATTCGTCATTCCCTTTCCATGGCAACTTGTGTGGCCCTTAATCAATTCTACTCTTGGGCTCAGGGATTTTAGGTGGCCTTGCCTCATCTCAGCCCAAATGCTTGGAGAATCCCAACTTTTAACACTTCTGCTTTCAAGAAAGCCTCGGCTAATAAGTGGTTCTAGAATCCAAGTGCAAGCTGTGGAACTTGTGGTGTGTGTACGTTCATTCTCTGGGCGTTGTTTCTGCATCTGGAAAATGGAAGTCACCCAGTTCACAGTTGATGGTCTCTTGTAAAGTGCTTAGTCTACTGCTTTCTTTTTGCTGAGTTTATTCTGTTAATTTTGTGGTCTGTCGGGTCTTTGGTATTCTTCTGAGGAAAGGGGCCAGAAAACAGAGTTCTGTAAATATAATTTGTTATTGTTCAAGTACTCTGCTTCCTTCCTCATGTTATCTTACTGATTAAGGGGTTGGATTGTAGTGAATATAAACTCCACTTCACAACAGGAATTTGCTGTGTTCCTGAGTCTATATGTGGTATACCTGTGGTCTGCAGAATCAAACCTCACTTGTGGACTCAGCCATCTAGCACACTGTGCTTCTTTGTGTGGACATCTCTAATTTTCAAAGAGCTATGCAAACTAGAAATGACAGTACTCAAACATATCAACTCTATCAGTGAAAAATTTTATATATAAACTTGACTGAGAAAGAGTTGTCTCCATACTAAGTTTTTCAGGTACTTTTTAAAACTTCAATCTACAACCAAGAACATAGGATGAGAGCAATAAAGTTTTTAGTCTCCCGCTATTCCCTCTGATTAAAAGGTAGCACAAAGAAACTTGCCCTAAGCATTATTTTCTTTGGTGACTCTATTCTGCAACTTTTCTCCATCTCAACAGTGTTCTTTTCTTTCTTTCTTTCTTTCTTTCTTTCTTTCTTTCTTTCTTTCTTTCTTTCTTTCTTTCTTTCTTTCTTCTTTCTTTCTTTTCTTCCTTCCTTCCTTCCTTCCTTTCTTTCTTCCTGGCTTTTGCATATTTTCTAGACTTTTCTGAGTATTTCATTCTGCTCTCTGACCAATAATTTATGCTAAATTGTGAATGACTAGTGTCAGTTTATAGATAACATGCCATCAATAACAGATCAAGATCAATCCTGGAACACAAATGGTAGCACATATCCTAACAGCTTCATTCAATACCACACAGGATTCAAATATTCATTGTGATGAAAGTTATTAATAGGATCCAGGTGTTCATTGTTTTCTTACTAGACTTTCTAGCACTATTATTTAGTAAAACACTAAAGAACCAACAGGCTGACTGCAATAAATAGCAGACTCAGCAACCAACAATCATGAAACCACCCAGCTTATCATTTGCATTCTGTTATGCAGTAGGTAGTTGAAGGTGGAGACCATGTGATAAGGCACATTTTTGTTAGAGTTTTCTCTTCTCGTGCCATATGTATGATTGCCTCCTGGTAACAAAATTGGTTCTACATGCTTAAATACTTTCCAATTGCCGCTTTCTCCTTATGCCAACTTCCATTTCTGTGTCTTAATTGTCTTTCCTGTGCACTGGAGGCCCTCCCATTTTCCTTCCTTTGCTTCAACTTCATTATCCAAAAACAGACGTCAGTGTATTTACTTTTGGGCTGCATTTTCTTCTTTTTTTCTTTTGTTAACTTCTAAATACTTATTTATTTGCAAATGCTTCATAACCAAAATCAGGCCAAGTCTGGAAATATTTAGGTATCTCCAAAAGTTTATCAATAACCAAATACACTCCTTCCATGAGAGGTGTTATTCAGTGGAAGAGCTGGAAATTCTAGTACATTGGCAAATTATCTAATCATTCCTAAGCTGCTTATGGTTCAGTAGTATTAGAGACAGAAAGCGCTTTGGGTGATCTTTCCTAATTAAATTTATTTAAGTGAATTTTTATTGCTCCATTCCAATGTGTAACACCACATCCCTTCAACTCGTGAGAATATCATCTAATCAGCTCAATTCACAAGAATTTAGATTCAGAGGATAGGTTGAAATTTTCTTATTATTCCAAGGACTAGAGAGTAAGGGGCTCTACATTCCATGGAATTTCAGAAATATTATAACACATATTTTAAACCAAATGTAACAGTTAATATTGAGTAAGACAAAGGTGACACGTTATGTTCTTTTCATATGACTTGTGAAATTCTTGCCATATACTGTTTACCTGGATTAGCCTGGCATATTGTCCTACCTTGCACTTTTTAATGCCTACGTGAATCCTGTACTGTGTTCATACTCCAGCACGAGGCCTGACTTTTTGATGCAGCTATTAATAATTATCTTAGCACACAATGGACTGTCCCTTCTCTTAATGTTTCTGGTACTTATTGTCAATGTCATATAATTTAACACAATAAAGCCTTGCATTGCCCTTTGATTGGTGAAATTCTTCCATGTCCTTCCAAACCTTCCATGTCCTCAACAAACTCGTATAAAGCTGTAGAATAGATTTTGTGCTTTTTTGTTTTGTTTCAGTGCTTCATAAATAGTGATTTATACTCAGGCATATTTGTTGCTTGATTCATGTAACTTCTGGCTATTTTATTGGCTCGAATTATATTAACTTATATTTTTTTAAAAATGCATACTCATGCTCTTTCATATATACTCAGTGCACAGATTAAATTACTTCCTGATTGATTGCCCCCCCCACATAAATATACACAAACAAGCAGATATTTACTCTGAGGGAGTCCATGTACGATATCTTAGCAGTGTGTCAGGGATCATTTTAAATAGACCTACTAACTTCCCTCTTCCTTTCTCATCAAATAAGTTTACGCATGTATTTCCTCTGACATAAACCCACAAGAGACTTAAACCCACATTTACTTAAACATCTGGAACAGGCCCTCTTTACCTACTAAAACTGCTACCAATTTCGAAAATCTAGTCTGGGATTAAGATCTTTATTCCTCTTCAGAACAAACCTCAGGTTTTGAGTGAGGCCAACTTGAAAACCTCATCTTTAAACAACAAATCTCTCTGAGCATGTTCTCTACTTCAGTCAACCAAAATAGGTCCCTGTTTCTAAAATTTGTATAGAAAAAAAGCTTGTGAGCCAATGATTTCTAAAATGACAGAGCATTTTTCTTCTTTACTCCAAAAACTATACCCTGCCTGCTTACGCTCTGCATGGCATTGTGCTATGTGTACTGAGGATGCCTCACAAAAAGACTAAAACACAGCCTGTATCCCTGGTGACCATACAATTTATCTCCAAACTAGGACAGTTGGGAGAGTGAAAGGGGGGCTCTTATAACTACACCAAGATGATAGGCACAAAACGGGGGCTGCCTAGGGAGATTCTGCTCACCTGATATTCTGTTTAATTTCTTACGACTGCTGTAACAAATTATCATGAACCTGGTGGGTTGAAACAATAGAAATTTATTCTTTTATAATTCCAGATAAGAGAAGTCCAAGATCAGTAATGCTGAGCTGAGATCTTCATATCAGCGGGGCTGTGGTCTCCAGACACTACAGGGGAGGGTCTGTCTGTTGCCTCTTCCAGCTTCTGGTGACTGCCAGCATCCCAGGGCTTGTGACTATATCGCTCTGTGGTCACACAGTTCTTCCCCTTCCATCTTTAGGAAATCTTCCTGTGCCTCCCTCTTAGAAGGAAACTTAGGACGGCATTTAGGGCCCATCAGGATAATTCCAGATCATTACTCCTCAAAATCCTCATCTTAATCATATCTGTGGAGACCCTCTTTTGCTTATATAAGACATGCTTATAAATTTGCTTATATAAGACATGCTTATAAATTGCAGGGATTAGGACCTGATATCTTTGGAAGCCATTTGTCTACTTGCCACAACATCCCTGCCCTTAATGTGTTTCTGGTGTCACCAAGAATAAAACTACACACTTAAAGAATTAGAAAACATATCAAGAAGTATTCATGACTCAATACCACATGAATGGTGTGGACGGGATTGTGCTGTAGAAGAAACAGAAATGGGTAGTCTTATCCTTAAAGAATAGACAGAATTTGCAAAGATGTGGGAGAAAAATTGCAGACAGCCTGAGCAGCAGATTGGGGGCAGGAATGAGCAGAGGGGTTTGAGGGATATGCCTTAAAAGCAGAGGTCATGTTAGGAGCATTGGAATTAAGCTGGAGAGTGAGCCTGACAGTCTACGTCAAGCAAGTGCCCCACATCCTCCTACCTTATTTATTCTAGCACTCCTTTCCAGCCTCCCAGTCAGCTCATCCTCTTTAAATCTCCATGATTCATCTCTTCTTTTCTCTTTCAGAATTTTTGTAACTTTTCTTCCACATTCTGAGTCCACTCACCCTGTCCTGCCTGCCAGGATGATTTCTATGCCTTCACCCCACTGTTCTTACTACTTTGCACTATAAACCTTTTATACAAGACTGGGCCATGCCATGTGTGTCTTGGTCTCTCCAGTACTTAATTAGCACAGGGTATAATTTAGAGGAGGTTTTCAGTGAATGCTTTTTGAATGAATAGATATAAAGATTCATACCAAGGACCCTGGGACTCCTTTGAATGTCTTCAGTTAATTAATATTATTAATTATATTTATAATAATTATTAATATTATTAATAATGTAATAGCAGTGGTGGTAGTACTGGTTGTCAGGTAGTTATCCCTTTTCTCTTCCACCAAAAATGAGTTTGGAACTCTTTAGTCACCATCTGGGTCACCCTTAATCTACTTAGAGGCAAATACCAAATCATCCTTCTTAGAAGCTCTGTACAGTATGTTCTTTCTAAAGATACCTAGAGGTGATGCAGATGATTTACATTTGCCAATTTCAAGTATGTTTTATCTCACTTCCTTCTTCATCTTACCCACTTTCATAATCTACACATTTTCTCTTGCTCTGCCTTCAGGCAGTTAGGAAATAAGTGATTGGTCACCTGTTCTTGATAGCCCACAAATGATACTGGTTTCTGGTTATTGTAATTAAAGGTGACTTAACTAGTAGAAATTAGGTATCTGCTCATTAATAAGCAAGGTTATGTTCATAAGCTGCTTTGCTACCGTCAAGCTCCTAAATCCAACCCCAACAGCTTTCCATTAAAGCAGGGGATTAACTATCGGTGCAGCACAATGGAAGGGACTAGAAGAACAGCTCTTTGGGTCCCAACAACAAATTACCTGAACCAAACCTCTGATTAATAGCTCCAGAGTTGCCTCTCTGCTTTGCATAATTAAGTTTCATGGAGTGTTACAATTAATAGCCTTGCCATCACCCAGGTAGAAACAGCCACCATTTATTTGGCCAGCAGCATCAAAAAGTGCTGGGTGGTGAATAAGAAGCATTTATAAGGGGATTAGGTGCATTCTGGGTCACAAATCGAATAAGGCTATAATTACCTTCCAGTAAAAAAGCTACAAACATGATGATCCCATGATACTACCCCAAGGTCTCCTTTCATTTTTTTCTGCTAATATGGGTCTAAGAACTCCTGTCCCCAGTCAAATACTAGCTATGGTTTCACAAAACTTGTAGATATGCATGAAAGTTGACAGCTTCCTCTCTGTAATCTGCCATGGCCTTTCTGAACCTCCAATGCATAGCTTGTTTTATACCATTTATTATGGCTGCATTTGTTATCACACAAGTAGTCAGACATGCACTGCAGATGTCGGGTAAGCTTTAGACTCTTGGAATGATCTGGGAAGAAAGCCAAGATGTCATTAGAAGTACTGGGATACAACAAAATGCTGAGTGCTTTGTTGGTTGTGAGCAGGCCAGGAATTAACCATTCATCAAAGCCTGGGATTAAAGCATGACCAGAAAATATTACTTTTAGAGGGTTTTTTCCCCGTCATAAAATGTCATTTCTCTGACAGAGTTACTCCTCTGACCAATGTTATTTAGACATTTGGGCAGATAGATCAGCAGCAGCCATTATAGGGATGATACCCTCTGTTCTAGTCAAGTTTTTCTTGAGTCAAAAGACGTGAAGGAATGAATAATAACAACTAGTTTTCTGAGGTTTCCTCTGGTCGGGTAGTTTTTTCTATGTTCTTAACTTGTACAAATGTATTCAATGAAGAACTTGTGGTACAATATTTAATTGACTTTATCTCTTTCTGCCTCTCCTACTTCCTTATTCCTTTTATAATCCCTCTCCTCAGTTTCTCTTGCTCTCCTTCTCCATGTTCCTTCTTGGCTACCATTATATCATGTCTGAGATATGATCAAGATGAACAATGGGAAACTGGGAGAACCAGATTCAAGTCCTAGAACTGTCATTCTCCCTGAGTGTGATTTTAGGCAAATTCACTAATTATATGGGGTCCCAGATTACTTATTTCAAAAGAGGAGGAGAAGAAGAAGAAAGAGAGGGGGGATAAAGAGGAGGTGGAGAGATTACAGTATCTACAATAAAATGTTGCCATGAGAACCAAAAGATAGTATCTACTAAAGCCCGTTGTAAATTGTATAGAATTATACAAAAACCACTTGTTTTTGCTAACCTCCTAATAAATATTTTCAGGAATCTTTGCTAGGATTTAGAGCCAGGCATATTTTGGGGAGGGGGGGAGACAGACTGTGCTCTAGATAAACTGGGTGCCTCGTTATGCACTTACCAGGAGGAAAATGCTGCCATTCCTTGCTAAAAACCCATTTGTCTTGCAAATTTCTATAATGAACAGATTTTGGAATAAATACCATGTAATCTGTGATGACAGTTCTCTCATTTCTTTTTTATTAGTTCAATCTTCTCAGCATCTGAACCACATAGCTACAGAACCTCCATAATCATTAAGGCAGCTGGGTCGTATGCATTTTCCCCCTTTTTTGGCACCTAACAGAGTCCCCAGCCAGTCTCTTGTTACTAGGCCCATGTTCTGGTTGCTAAATGCACCTGTATAAGAATACCAGATCGGAAAAGAAAAACGGTGAGCCTTATGGCCTTTGCAACAATATGTCATTTTCCCCCACTGACCTTTACCTGGATATATTTAAAACCTAAATTTTACTTGGAGTTTGTGGAAAACTTGAATTCCATTAAACAATAGATCGTCTTAAAATAGATCATGTCTACAGAACATAATGTGGTTGTGGTAAATTCTAACCCTTCTTTTTCTCTATGCCTCTTCTCTTTTGTCTTTCCCTAGGTAAGTGATATTTGATTACTGTTTTGAGCTTCTTCAAGAGAAAGCTCAGAGGCCTGCCCTGTTCTCAGTCCTTTTGGAAGGAAGTCTTTGGCCAGTTGCTATTTTTTCTGCTCAGTTGTTGCATTTCATCTCTTGGCTCCCACAGCATGGCAGGGCACATGGAGGTATGGATGTTCACTGTTAATGGGTTTGCATCTGTTCATGGTAAAAGGAATGTGAGTGTTGGATCAGTGTCAATACAATTAAAAGAAATTACTAAGAATTGAATGCCAGAAGACAGTCATTTTACCTCTGCCCATCGATTGATTGTATGGATTCTCATGAATTCTATGTGAGTCTAACAATAAAAATAAATTCAGTGAAACGTCTAAGTGAATTATAATAATTTCATTTCTTCTAAGGATCTCACAAATAATTTTTGCCTCTTTTTAAAAGGAGAAAACATGTTTAAATATATTTTGTTTATGTACCAATTGGGTACATGCCTGAGTCTGAGAGAAGTCAATTAGTATCTTATTCCCAGATGAGGTAGTCCAGTATGCTTGGACCTAATGATTGAAATCATTAGGAAAATGCAAGTACAGAAGGATGGATGATTCAATCCCGAGGAGTAGGATTATGTGTATTCTTTATGGCTGTAACTTTGAGCACATTGAGGCATTGTGTAATAAAACTTACCGCGGAACTGTTCTATCAACTCTCGGATCAGAATCTGTAATAGAATTGCCGAAAGGACCATCAGATTCATGAATCTTACCCCACAGCACCTGGAGAGGGTCTTCTAATTCAGGTGGTTGTGGAATTAAAAGCTGAACTAAGTAACAATGATGGATATCTGTAGCAAGAGCAAATGATGATGGCATAATAAACAGTTAACGGCAGACCTCCATCTAGACAAAACACAGATGTGATTATAATGCAGTGTGAGTATTTCTACTAGAAAACCCCTCCGTCTGCTAAGTTGATGGAAACTTTAACGGGGTGCAACTAAAGGAAATTTCTCACTCTGACTCAAGTGAAAGACATATTCTTTCATCACTGTGATTCTAGGTCATTCACTGACACTTAACTTAAATTCCGTGATAGTTTATGTTATTTCCTTTATTAGGCTAAATACATGGCACATGCCTGCCTACTTTACTTGTTAAAAGATAACTTTCAGGAAAGATAAAATGATGATTCACAAACAGATGAAAAATGAAGGATGTATTGTTAAGCTCATTATGAATGAGGAAACCAGGCAGATGGCATATTGGTGCCAAAAGAAAAGCCAAAGAAGTACAATGTATGTGGAATAAAGGCATGTGGAAATCAATTTGCAAATGGACATGAAACTGGCTTTTTCCAAGGAAGGGAAGGAAGTCGATTGAACCTGCACAAGACAATTTATTTCCAAGTCTACAGACAGAATTATCTTGCATTGCATCAGTTATTTATAATTTACAGAGTTGTAAAGTAGCTCAAAATAAATGAAAAACTGGAATGAGATAGCCAATAGGGTGTGCTCTATACAATGTGCCATTTTCCATTTGACACCCTGTAATCTCATTTGTTTGTTTCAAATTCTCTTATGTACTCATGAGCGTCAATTTTAAAATAGGAACTCACTATCTACCATATTTTCAGATTCCAGTGATCTATGTTCCTATTTTTTAAAGTTCAGATCTGTGCCATGTCTGGGACTTCAGGTAGCACAGCCTTCCTTTGATTCTGTAAACATCTCTACTTTAGTTTTCTGTGAGTTTTCTGGAATGCCTGGTTTTACTGCTGTTATAAAAGAAGTTCTTAGTATTTCACTGAAAATGTATAGATTCTCAAAAAATGTTTGTTCAATGAACGAGAACTTTAAGGCTACACATTAGCTAGGTATTCTTTATTCTTTAGTTATTTATTAAATGGCATTATTAAAGTATCCCTCCAATGAAAAAATCTGGATTTGAAACCTTACATTTGCAGTACCTCTGCCCTTGTACCCATTTTGTCCCTGTTAAATCATCTTCCTAAGTAAAGTGGCATTTTGTAGATCTCATGTCTATTTCATGTCAGTAAGATTATGATATGGCTATAGCATATTATCTTAGTTTTGATGGTTCATTTTCAAAAGCAGATGTGCATCAAGGTGTCTCACTCACCAATGTGAGGCCACTTCCCCAAATGGGTATGAATGAGAGAAGGAAGAGGTGGTCCAAGCTGAAGGGAAGGCAAAGGCAGGCATTGTGGAGGCATGGTAGGATATCCCTATGGAGTAGCATTGTGATTTTAGCTCCCAATCTCACGCGTCAGGGGAGTCTGTGGGTTTGCTGAAGTCGGTGGGTGTGATTGCCTCCCAGCCGATGTGCACAAGTTGTTGCTATGCATGCCCATTTGCCTCTGCAGAACTCTATTTCACGCTGTTGTCGCTGATGAAAATCCTTCTCAGAGGGCTAAAGCTATGGTGCCACATGGACCCACAGTGATGACTTTTTCAGGAGAGGGGTACTTCCTTTCACCACTTCCCAGAAAATCATATCATTTTCACTGTTAGCAGCTCTCCCTGAGATTTCCCTAACTCCTCTCACATAGAAGATCCAGCTGTGCTGAGAGAAGTTTGAAAGTGAAAGACCTGTTTCAGTATTTTTCTTCCTCATAAACCATCTGGATTTTTTTTTTTTTAATAAAGAAGACACTCCCAAAGAGAGCAGACTCCTCAGCCGAGACTTCCCACTGATTTGATCAAACTCTGATGGAAACAGATGTGCTACTGGATTTACAGTGTAGATTCCATTTAGAGTGCTCGAGACCACTGCCGTGAAATATCTCGGGCTGTTTTGGGAGTAAATTAGAACCAGGTTTGACTTGACTAATGCAATATTGATGGTCATTGGTGCGATGGAATCCAGAGCTCAGATCTGTTCACTCTGTTATTTCTTTGATTCTCCATGGCACATGCAATGAGAAGGGTAGATCCTAAACATTTAAGTTTTATTCTTTAGTAGAACCTCAACTTCAGGATGAGGATACCCATTAGCATGGAATCTATTCACTTTTCCTAACGGATCATAGAATTCTGAGATAATCTGTTTTCTGGCTTTAACTTCTAAAGAACCAAATGTGTTTTGTAACTAAACAAAAATATGATCTCACCCCCTAGGCACCCACAGAAGTCACAAGGGAAGTCACAAGTCTCCAGGAAGATAGGAAGGGAGGTTGAGAGTAAAAGTACAAAGCATAAAGAGCTTGGGGTGTGTGGTGCCTGTCCCTTATGGAGGTCTGCTGGGCCTTCTCAGTCCTTGCTGTGTCCTCCCTTCCCCACTCCCATTCACAAACCCTCTCCAGACCTCAAGACAACTGAGATTTCAAAAAGGACCTCTCTCATATGGAGAGAGGCAGGATTATCAGGGTGGCTGTGGCTTATTAAGCTGTGCATTTCTGTGTTCTCCGACTTCTTTATAAAGCAGTCATTAGAGCACGTCTGAGTGACCAATCCCCCATCCCCCCACACCGCCGTGGCTTCTCTTCCTTTCTTTTTAATTCTCCCAGTATCCTATCATACCCCTCCTATCCTAGCCTACAGTCCAGAGAAGAGCAGCCCCATGTGCGGATTTTAGTTGCAGATTGATTTCTAGAATCATGATGTGAAACCACAAGCAATGTGCCAGGTGGAGGGGAGTGTGATCTAGCTTCCTTATATAAACCTCTGCAGCTCAGTCACCGAATGTCACAATTTCTCAAGTCCACATATTATCTCACTCTAGCAGATGCAATAAGGCAGAAATATGGGGTATTTGGAATGCAGTTTATTAAGACATATTTCGGAGCCAGTTGGAGGGGCGCTGGCTGGAAATGTTAATCACAGAAACCACCAACGTATTGACCTGCTTGCTGTTCTCCTCTGCCTTGGGGAATTGGAACAGGGCATCCAACCACTATCATTCTAATTCAGGTTATGATTATGATTATGACTTTTTTCTGGCATATGTATCATATTGTATCTTTTTACTTATTGGACAAACAACAAAATAATATTGCAGAGATCACAGTATAGTCTCCATGTTACAGTGGGGCAAAAAAAAGGGATTTCTGCAGGGAGGAAAGGGGCAATTTTTTGAACCTCTAGGAAATTTTCGGGGTGTTGGAAAGAATCTGAAAAGCCACAATCAAAAAAGCAATATTGCAACTATATCGCAATGAGCTTTTCTAGGAGCTGGAAACGGCATTATTACTCCTGGAGAAAAGAGCGCTCTTTTTTCCCCTCCCTTTTGATTTAGACTTCTGTGAGTCAAAGTGTTCTGGTGTTTTAATGGTCTGTTTTAAAGATGGAAAGGGCCCTTATGTGTCAGAACACAAGCCTGTCCCAGCCAGCACGGGGCTTTGTTTGATTATGAAGCTTGTTTGGGATAGATGATATTTTTATAGCTTCTGCTTTGCTTCACCAACGGCCATATTGATGTAGCTCTCCAGGACGGGCCTAATAAATAGTTTATAAAACTGTAAGGCCATTCTCTTGGGTAATCTACCACTGTGCCTTCCCAGACTGCAAAATCGCACATCCAGAGTGAGCTGGCTTCTCACACACAGCTGGCCTCAGGCCTCGGGGTGGGAGATTTCAGGGTGTGTGTGTGTATGTGTGTATTCTTCAAAAGAACTGCCTGAACTTTCCTGTGAACATTTTAGGAGAGCAGTGGAGAGTGAAATGTTGAGATGGGGTGTTTCATTAATGTTGTTCAATCTGGTCTCAGATGTTGTGGCTGCTGGGAAAGCTGGGACCAGAAAAACTGTGGAAAACTCTCCCAAAGTGTTTTAAGCCTCTGTGATCTCACTATTTGTCAGAAAATCAAGAGGGAGCTGGGAGACGGTGGAAAGATGGTGAATCGGATCTCCTGGCACCTCAGGGTAGAGGTGGTCAGAGGTGAAGAAGCACACAGCTCGCTCTGGCCCCAGGCAGGACCTGCAACTCCTTTAAAGGAGATCAGCAGAGGCAATCTCTCTCCCCAGGGAAGGAGAGGGACTGTGCCCCTGAGGGACCCTCTACTGAAGCAGCACCCTGACAGCCGGGGGAATGGGTTGGGGTTGGGGTGGAGCTCACCAAAGCCACAGATGCCAGCGTGCTAGGATGGAGGAAGTGGAGGCTCTCTGCTGACATCATCAGCATTGGCAACAGGACAGCGACTGGGCCAGCAGTTCTGCCTGCCTCATCTATCTCCATCAATGATCGTGGTGTCATGAGTCTGGAGATGAGGAAGTCGTTCAGAGAGAGTTACAGAACAGACAGACAAACCAAGTCTGTGGAAGAACAAAACCTGAAAACTTGCCTCCCAGTGGTTTAGCTCCTAAGTGGCAGAGCCAGAAATTGACCCTGGGTTTTGTCTGACCGCACGGCCTTGCACATTGGACTCTCCGTGGCACCCGTGATGCTGGTGTTCTGGGAAGCAAAGTGGGAGGTGTGATTTTTTAAAACTTGGGGAAATGCCCTTGCCCAGAAATCCCCACTGCTCCAAATACCTGAGCATTTCAGGCTGATCTGTCTGAAAACATACCTCTAGTTTGAGGATTTCAGAATTATTAAAATTCAAGTGTCCCTGGGAGAGATAAAACGTAAGCCGCTATTTATTCTTGAAGCTCCATTCCTCTGGCCTCGCCAGCACGGGGCTTAACAGAGCCACAATAATAGTCCAGACAAGTCTTTCTCAAGCTCTGCCCCCGCCCACTCAGTGGGAATGGAAGCTCTTCTGAAGGCCCTTCCAGGTAGTTCTGGGGACCCTAGGATGTTGTGTATCTATCCCTGGAGGAGCTTCTTGCTTTTTTGTGTTGTCTGCTGTTTCTTGCTCTCCTTCTGTTGGCTGTGGTCACATCTCCTGCACTCCCAGTCCTCCCAGGGGGTGTGTGCTGGTGGGAGCAGCTGCCTCTCACAAAGCTGGAGAAGCCTGACCCGCATGGCTGTGGTTTGTCCCTACTCCACTCGCACCAATACCTCTCGCTACACAACCTCCAACTGCCGAGATAACAGGCTCTTCCTTCTGGTGGTCCCTATAGGGTGGAGTGAACCAGCTCATTGAGTTTTTATTTGTTCCTCTAGTGAAGTAAAAAATCACCATAAGGCTCAGACACAGGCCACCAGGCCCTGGGAATCAAGGGTCGCCACCCTAATTCTGCATTCACTCATTCCTGTTGAACTCGGCTGAGCAACACACCATTCCTCATTTGGTACCTGACTCTCAGAGTCTCTGGAAGGGCTCAGGTGTGCCTGAATGCAAGAATAAGTGCAGGATACCCTGGGAGGTAGGGCTTTGGGATGACTTAGACAACAGGCTTTCCTGAGGCCTCCCTGGGTGAGAGGTCCCTTTCCAGGTGCAGCTTTTGTCACTGGAATGAATGAATGGAGATGCTAAGAGTCAATTGTCTCAGTGAGTTGGAAAGGGAAGGCTCTGGAAGCTGGGTTCCTGGGGAAGGGGCTGTGGCTCAGTGTTTGCCTCGGGTCCCATCTTCCTCCGGGATACCTCCACTCTGCTGGAGGCACAGGCAGTGAGTGGTCAATGACCATCCCAGGGTCTGTGAAGACCCAGTGTTCTTCCAAGTAGTTATGGTCCACAGGCTTCTGTGGACCCTGGGATTTTGGAATGACCAAGGAGGAGGAAGTAAGAATGTAAACCCTTGTCTAGGCTTGCACAAGAACTATTTGACCTTAGTCAAGTAAGTCAGCAAGACTACCACATAACTGCGAATAAAGAATAATGCTCACCCTACTTGCCAACATTCAACTCATGGTAAAGGTATGTAAATAAATACTGCAAATTAAAATTGAATTAAATTGCCATCAAAATATAGAGAAGAAAACCAGAACCATAAATATTTGTTTCATCTCTCATGTGAAAGTTTTCTAAGTCAGTATTTATCATCCAAAACAAACAAACAAGTAGTATCCACTTAATCCATTATTCATTATACCCTCATTTCCACAAAAGCAAACACCATCTAGGAAAATTCTGGTCCTCATTGTTTTTTATCAAAATTACCGTTATGGTGTCCTAGCTCATTCCCAGTGCCTCCAATATATTTCCCATGTGCCTGTGGGAATGCTCTTTCTTAACAATTCAACAAAAGCAAAGCAAATCATGATGGGCCCAGCACTATGTTAGGCCCGCTTATGGAATGATATTGAGCTGAATCCTCTAAATTCAGGACAATTAAGGCTATGTGTGTCTTACTTTTTATCACCCCTTCAAACTTCCCAAGAGAAATAACCAAGGGGAAAGGCCAGGCAAATGCACTCAGTCCCAGCTTCCAGGAGTCTGGCCTAAGCCCCAAAGTAGCTGGTGTGCCTCGAGCTAGCCTGAGAGCAGAGTGTCCGCTCTGGCTGTTCATGAGAATCATCTGGGAGATTTGAAAATAAAAAACAAACAAATAAAAACAGTGGTTCTCAGGGCTCTTTCTCACAGGATTCTGATTTAATGGGTCTGTGCTCAAGCCCGGGAAACAATGTTCTAAAAGTTCCCAGGTGATTCTGACGTGCTGCCTGGGTTGAGAACTGTGGAGATGGGGGCTGATCCTCTGCATGGGCTGTATCCTGCTTTAGACCCCAAACAGTCTTCATTTCCCATTTCTCCCAGGCAGGCCCACAGCCAAGTCTGGCCCCTCTCTTTCAGGCACTTGGCTTGAGAGGAAGTAAGCACTTTGGTAGAATGGAGACTGAGGAACTTTAAGCCTCCCAGCCTGTGGAATTTGCCCAGTGCTTAGGACAGGGCTTACAGCCGCTTGACCTTAGGGTGTCTCCTGGTGGGATAGCTCCCAGTAGGACTACTTCCAGGTGTTCATAACCCTCTCCAGCCTCTCAGAAACAAGAGCCTAGAGAAAGAGAGAACAAGGAACTAGGCCAGGAGCCCTCCAGAACCTTCTCTTCTTCCTATGCCAACCTTGGCCTTGAAAGAATGGAATTTAAAGACAGAGTCCCTCACGGGGATCAGGAAGCTGCGCTCCTATCACTGATGCCCAATATGATGCCCAGAACTTACCCAACAGAGGGAACTCAATTTGGAAAGAGCATGTAGCTTCCTTTTTCCAGAAATCAGCCAGGACAGAAAGACTACAAGCTGTAAGCTTGTCCTTGAGGGGACTACAACCTAATGAAGAGGGCCAGAAGCCAGCGGCAGCACTTGCCTCCCCTCCCCCTTTCCAGGATGCAATCTGAATTCTAAAACCTGACAGAAGAATCCCTTCAGGAGCTGACAGTTTCTTTCTTGTGGAGTCTGCTTTCTCTGGGCAACCCTCATAGACAGTTAGGTGGTTCTCCGCATGGTTATTTCCTTCTTGTGTCTCTTGTTGATCCTCTGCCTCTTCCTGCCCCATCCCAGGCCACTTCCTACTGGCCCAGAAATGTCCGCCTCACTGTTTCTTCCTCTAGAAAGCCTTTCCTGGCACCTCCACTCTGTGGAGAGCTCCCCTGCTATGTCCTTACAGCATATTACGTACACGTCTTCCCCAGAAAATTTCATACCCAGTTTTGTCCATTTCTTTGTTGGTATTTTTGTATTCAACTTTCCAAAAGAAGAAACGAAATGGTAGCTATAGTTATTCTGTCCAGTGTGGTGGTAACTAGCCTAATGTGGCTCCTGCACACTTAGAATGCAGCTAGTATACATGTTGAAAAGCAACATTTTGAATATACTGAATTAAATACAAGATGTTAGAATAGTTTCACTATATCTTTTTCAAAATTTTTATTTAATTTCACTTTTTTCTAAGTACTCTCTATGCCCAGTGTGGAGTTTGAACTCACAATCCCGAGCTCAGGAATTGTATGTCCTACGGACTGAGCCAGCTAGGGGACCCTCACTGTATTTCTTTTTAATTTTTATTTTATTTTATTTTATTTTTTTACTTTTTACTGTGTGGTTACTAGAATACTAGAATTTATGGCAAAAAAAAATATATATGTGGCTCATATGATATTTCTATTGACTAGCTTTGGTCTCTAGTATGAAATAAAGGTCAGCCATTGCTCTTCACATTTTCTTTATGTCTTATCTTTTCCTTCCATCCTCACCTTCCAACTTACCTCCTCTTTCCAGGCAGCGACGTGGAGGTAAAAAGATGAATAAGACATTGTCCTTAACCCATTTGTTTTCACAGAGACATGGTTTGCTTTTTGCAAATCCTCTCAACTTCCTCTGCACAGGGCATAGAGTAGCTGCTCAATAAGTAATTATCAGTTTGTTCATACAATTATTATTTTATCCAAAATTATCAAGCATGGTTTTATGTTGTGTTTATAATTTAAATGGTCCCTTTTTTCATGGAGTTTAGAGTTATAAATGCATTTATCTCCTCAACACCCGTGAGGTAAGCGAAAGGGTGGATAGTCAGGCTCTGATTTTATTGGTGGGCAAGTGAATCATACTGAGAATAAATTAGCAATGGGGTCGGGTTCAGCCATAGATCTTCACATTACAACACACTGCCTTTTTAGTTTGTGGACAAAATATCCAATATTTGGAATAATCAGTGAAAAATCAAATGAAACAGAGGTTGTCTTGAACATGGTATCTACTTCAAGTGCCTTTGGGGAAATGGATTTAGAAACTGGGTGCTGGGAGCAGGGAAGAGGGAGGATCCTCTCTTCTACTCAAAACTCCCTTTCAGGGAAACCTACCCTTTCCAACCCCTCTCAATCTTTTCTCTGCCACAGAGTTCTGCGATGCATTTATTTGGCGAATATATATGTTTGGGTTCTCTTTATACTATTATTTTGAGTGGTCAGAGATCTTTTGAACTGCTCTGTACACATGGTGTGTGTGTGTTTCCTCAGGGAGGTGGTCAACTTCTACAGGGTGGACCCATAGGATCCTAGGGCGGCTTTGCACGCAGACCGACACAGCCTGCAGGGCCTATGAAGAGGGATAGGGTGGCATGGCAATATGCTTAAATGTGTTAAGAGAGATTTAGGAAATGGCACAATTTTGTACACCTTTCTTAAGGAGTCAAATCATTACCCAACCATACAAAAGTTTCTTCAAGTTTATAAATTTGCCAAAATTAATGAGTCAGGGGCATCTGGGTGACTCAGTTGGTTAAGTGTCTGCCTTTGGCTCAGGTCATGATCTCAAAGTCCCTGGATTGAGGATCCCTGTTCAGCGGGGAGTCTGCTTCTCCCTCTCCCTCTGCTTCTCCCCAACTCTGCTTACTTGGTCTCTCTCACTCACTCACTCTCCTCCTCAAATAAATAAATAAATAAATAAGGCTTTAAAAATTAATTAAGCAAATAAAGCTAGGCTCATGAAAAGTAGTATCATACATGGATCTGACTGAAGCAGAAATGGCCCCCTTTCTCTAGCTGAGTCCCTTTAGCAGCTAAAGACTATTCCTCTGATATGACCCCGCCTCTCCACTGTCACTGTCATTGCCCCTTTCCTCTGATGCTATTCCAAATGAAGCCTTCTAACAGCTGACAGCAACTAAAACACACCTGTGTGGCAAGGATCTCATGCCTACGAGTCTCCCAAGCCTTCCTCCAGCCCGGCTCTCATTCAGATTGATCCTCAAACTACCAGCTGTGTGATATTTCTAAAGTCACTCCAAGGTTGAAAAAGACTTCAGTGGTTCCTCATGTGCTGTCTGTGTGAGGGAATACCCAAACAACATAAAGCAGCATGCATGACCCTGTGTCTTGCTTGCTGCCTGTCCGTCCTTCCCACACAGCCTCTGCTCAGCCACAAGCATCTCAGTTGGAGAAAAACATCTCGCCTGACTTCCTCTCTGACATCAAACTTATTCTTCCGTTTCCTAGATCCTCATCTGGAACTCCCTCCTTATTTCACTCATTGCTCATTACTTATTTCTCATGACTCTAGGTAGAATTAATTACCCCATTCCTCATGTTCTAGCCCATTTGTTTATGTATCTTCAACACATGAAATTACAGGTAACTGTGCTCCCCCTACCCACCCCTCCCATCTCCCTAGGGACTCTGAGCTCCCAGAGCAGGAATCTTATCTACCAACTCTTGCTTGGTGAGTGCCTGCTATGTGGCGGGCATTTTACTTGTAATATCTCGTATACATCTTTAAACTGTTTTACTGGGTTGTGTTATTTTCCTTATTTTAGACATGATCAAACTGAAGCTCTGAGATTTTTGTCATTTCCCCAAATTATGAGTAAAGCCAGGACTTGAATCCAGGTGCGTCTATTCCAAAGCCGATGACTTTCACAGAGAAATTTGTTATCTTTCCTAATTCACAGTTATCTGTCTGAGCATAGCATGATTCCTAGTGCAGAGCTGGTGGTAGATAAAATGGCAGCTAAATGAATGAGGGCGGATATCCAGTGCCTTGTGGGCCTTGAAGGGAGGTCTGACTCTGGACCTGTTCTAGTCCTGCTCTTCTTGCTCCTCCTTTCCTCCTTCCCCCTCCCCCCACCCATCCCTGCCTCCATCTTGCTAACCACATGGACCATTTTCTAGCAGGCTGTTTGTTGTTTTGTTTGTACTGTAGACATTATGACTGCTCCCCCAGCCCTCAGTGACATCTCCCATATACCCCCTTTGCTTTCTGACATTTTCAGTGTCTGTTGCCAAGACCTGCTGTGATCCCTGTGACACATAGCTGTGTGTGAGAGCTTGAGACAGCCAGAAGGGCCTCTGACAGGACACGCCATCACTAAGCCTGTCTGGACGCTGGGGCATAATGAGTTTGCCATTTGAAAGACCTGAATCACAGGTTTTGTTTGGTTCCTCCTCCCTCCTTGCCTCCCCCTCACCATTTGATGTAGATTGGCACAGACCAGGTTTTTCTCAGTGTAAGAACGTAAAGACATGAAATATTTTCCTAACAGGAAAAGGCCACGCAGCTCAATTTATTGACCTCTCCTGTTAATATTTCCAGTGATTTTTCATTTTGGTAAAAGAGTTTTGCTGATTAGTAATGACAGGAGGCAGGGGAATGAGAAGTTTCTTTTGAGCTTGACTTTTGGATATTAGAAGGTAAGGGGTGTATGCACAAGTGTCAGGCCGGACTTCTCATTTTAGCAGTGAAAGTAAGCAGCTCTGTGAAGCTGGTGGGATTTCCCAGGGCAGGAAGGTTTTGAGAGCTGAGCTCAGATCACAGTGGAATTCCTAAAGCAGGAGGCAGCATTCATGGCATTATCCCAAACCTCTGCCCCCTGCAAAATGAACCTCATTTAGTTTTATTCTTTTAGCATTTTAGAATTGATTGGGGGTGGGGGGGTACCTGAGGACTAGGACAGAGCTTTATTCTTTAAGCATTTTAGTATTTATTGGGGGTGGGGGGGGTTACTTGAGGACTAGGACTGAGCATTCTCCTTTCAAGTTCAAAATCATCTGGTCTCAGGAGGAGTAGGGATGCTGGTGGTGGGTGATGACTTCGTCTTTCCTTGTAGAGCTTCCACCATGCTTTCTTCAAGGTTTCTCTGGAGCTAGGAGTGAGCTCCAGTGAGGGACAGAGTCTACAGGATAAATCAGCCCACAGTGGATATTTTCTTCTTCTGAAAATTGCTCTACTGTCTCTGTAGAAACTCTTTAGCTACCAGGCTGGAATAATCTTCCCGGATGGCTTAGAACAATGCCAAAAATGTTTAAGATAGTGAGTGGAATTTGTGAAGGGCAGCACCTGACCCCTGCTCCCTCCTTGCTCTTGGTGAAGACTCCTGCTTTCTCACCAGCTATCATTCTAATTAGCAGTGGATCCCAAGTCACAGGGATTCCTCCTAAAATACTAAATACACATCACCCACAGATAAAGTGGTTCACAAAAGATCTCAGAGGCCTCATTGTTTTCATGCAGCAAGGCTAACAACTTATGTCCACAAACCAGACCCCCGTGTGTACTGTAACCTCACTTCACCTCTTCCTGAAACATCAGTCATTTTCTACATGCAAGGGACTGAAAATTCCATTATTCAAACGTGGATCCTCAAGCAACTGTTGGTCAACAGACAACTGTTAAGTGTTATTCTAGAGATATGCATAAACATTAGGGGATCTAATTTCGTCTTGGATGTAGTGGGAAGAGAGAACAGAGTAGATTTCCCGAATGAAGTGCTCCTCCAAAGCCATCTGGTAATTCGTATTTTAGCTGAGGTAACAGAAGATCTGTTAGTTCATTGAAACCACTTTCTGGCTTCCCATAGGTGAAGAATGTTTTATACCAGTTTCTGCTCAACAATTTTTTTCTCCTGCAACATCAGATGAAATTTGTATTCTTAAATCATTGCCCTGGGTACTCCTGAGATGATGCAAAGTTCTAAGCATGCTATTTCTAAGAAGAGAGGAGAGGCTGGGAAAGGATTAAAATTTATTTGCAAGCCTTAACTAAATGGAAGATACAAGGAAACATATAGAGTGGTTTCATATGCAAATGTAAGAGCGTGAATCTCTTTTGTCTGATGAGTATAAGGTCATTGAAAACAGACGCCATATTCTGTCTTTGCTCTTCGTTCCCAATGCCTCTATACAATTTAACTCCTGAGGTTCAATAAACAGATTTACCCTGTCACAACCCCGTTTTTGTTCTGGTCTCACCCTTTTTGTCCTGCTTTTTTATTGCTATCTGGATTGAGGGATGGTGAGAGTGTCCGGAGGAGAAGCACACACAACACCCACCTGACTATTTCCTCCAAAAAAAAAAAAAGCAAACAAACAAACAAAAAAAGGAATTAACTCATTGTGCACCAGTATTCACACAAATACCCTCAGCTTCTCTAAGTTTGGAGAGAAGATTTAATTCAAAAAAACCTGGATTTCTTTTTCATTCTTTATGAGCCGAGTTGTTTTTCATTTCTTTGCTTGAGAAGGTGAAATAATTGAAATAGGGGAAATTTTCATTTCTCTGCCTGCTGTGGAAAGACATTTTTCAATCATGGTTGAGATTCTCTGAAGTGGTGTATGGTCAGGCTGGCAGAGGCACCAGCAGAAAGCAGTGGAAGCTGGAGTTGGGGCTGGGGTTCAAGTGGAGGAAGGAGGGGCTTGCTTGAAATCGACTCCAGCCATCATCCCAAGCTCTGGGCAACTGAAGCTGGAGGGAAGAACTCTGGCAGGGGGGGAACAAAGTAGTGAATTTGCTAGGACCGGAACCTGATTTTCCTTCAGCTCCTTAGCCAGACAACTCCTTATCAGGAGCCCTCAGACTGGAAGACAGGAAATTAATGCTGGATTGTAGGGCCGTTTGTGCTAAACTGCCCACGGTTGCTTAGGAGAGCTCATAGGCACTGAGCCCTCGCCACACCTCTGTGCTTGCTGAGAGCAGCACCAGGCATTCTGTAGTGAGAATTTAGACCTGGAAAAGAAGTGACCTGTTCTGAGTGGGTCATACTATGATCCCTACCTTCATGGCATGGAAATGCTCGAAGTGAACGGGTTTAAGGAGGAGAGGGAGATTGTTGTTTACTTACTTATTGCCAGAACACTGGGGCCCAGGTTTGGGATTGCTGAGACTCTCGCTTCAGTTTCTTCTATCAACCTTGGGCTGCCAGTGGCAAAGTCAGAAAGACGAGACCTTGATTCTGTGGAATCACTCAGGGTTAAGCGCCAGCACTATAATTTGGTGGGTGAGTGCACAGGCGTTAGAGCTGAACAGACTTGGGTTTTAATGCCCAATCTGCTGTTGATGAGGCCAGGGAAAGTAAGTTACTTAAAGGCTGTGAGTCTCAGTTTTCTCATCTGTGAAATGAAGATAGTATAGACCTAACGGAATTCCTGTGGGTGGTGAGTTTGAGACATTAGAGTTAACATACCCCTCTATTTCCCACCACTGAATTTGGACTCAATCAAGCAGATGATAGGCAGATTTTTTAAAGAAACAAACAAAAAGATTAGGTTTATTCCTATTGGTGATGTAGTAGAGAACAGGCTTGGATCCACTGCTAAAACTGGGGCTTCCTAATATTCTCAGAAAGAAAGTCACATGTCCAGAAGGGCAGCCCCATATCTCTATCCTCTCTTTTGCTGGCACATGACCACGTGAGTGCACACACATGTACATGCAGTGGGTATGTCCTTCAGGAAGGAGAAATTCCCCATGGGGACATAGGGAGAAGGGAATATGAGTCCAAGCCAACAATGAAAAAGATGAATCAAATAATTACTGCCATCCCATATTAATAGTAGTATTATTTTATTGATGTAGCTTTTCACTCATCTCTAAAGAAATGGGTTCATTAAATACTTTTCTAAAAGAAAGAAAAACGAAACAATATTAATGACAGAAAGCACTGCACATTTCCTTCATTGCCTGTTATCTTTGTGTGGGTTCTCACAGGGACCTGAAAGCAGATGTTTGTTCTCATGGTTTTAGTCTCTTTAGTCATGGCATGTGGGTGCTTTCCATGCTCACAGATCCAAGCTTAACATTCAAAAGGGCTTTGAAAAGCAAGTCCTGGTGGAGGCTGGATATACACATCCATGGGACAATAGGTATTACAGCCAACATCTTCTGGGCTTACTCTCCAAGTTCCACAGCCCATCCAATCACATTTCCAGAACCACAGTATTTAAAGGGGCTGCTCTGGCATTCCCAAGTAACCTTAATGCTGGAGTCAGAATACATCCTTGAATCCCACCTCTAACCGTGAACTAAGTGAACTTTGACATTTCATAACTTCCTCTCCCTTCATCTCACTTTCCCCACTGATAAAAGATGGACAATAATGTCTGTCCAGTGTTCTGGACAGCATCAAATAAAGTAATTCTTGGTAATAGTAGGTGTTCGTATGTGTAGATGCTGGACCTGGAAGGAATATATAAAGAAAGGAATCATTCCATTTATTCCCCTCACTCCCACCCCAAAAATGCCACATAACTTGAAGGGGAGAGATTTGAGGGTGATATAAAATAGTTATTTTGCAAGCTCATATGGCTAGTCAGCAACATTTATGTTGCAGGATAATTTCAGCATGACAGTATAACTTTATCCAGAATTGACCTAAATGCCTAAGTTAATAAAAAAATGAATGAATACATAACTATTTTTGTCTTTGTATATCAGAAAAATGATGCTTTATTGGCTAAATAAATATATGACTGTTAATTCTTCATGTTGATCTATCTGCACATTTTATTTCTTTTAAAATAAGAAAATTAGTATGAAAGCAGGACTTTTGGATAGGGCAGCAAATTGATTGCAACTGTGCAGTCCTAGTTAGGGAGTGGTAGTGAGTTAAAGTTGACGGCTGAACTTGACAAGAATTTGAAGATGCAAAGCAGCCAAGCATAGAGAGGAGTCAAAGATGGGTAATAATAAGCTTTAAGTCTGTGTGGCTTGGACTGTGTGGGGAGAAGAGGTTTCTAGAGCATGTAACAATGAACAGAATTAAGGATACCAGGAAGTAGAATTTGTTTTTTTGTGTTTTTTTTTTTTTTAAAGATTTTATTTATTTGACAGACAGAGATCACAAGTAGGCAGAGTAGCAGGCAGAGAGAGGAGGAAGCAGGCTCCCTGCTGAGCAGAGAGCCCGATGTGGGGCTCGATCCCAGGACCCTGGGATTATGACCTGAGCCAAAGGCAGAGGCTTAACCCACTGAGCCACCCAGGCGCCCCTAGAATTTGTTTTTGACTAAAGTAAGGGATGGATGAATTTAAAATACTTGCAGGAAATGATAGATGACAAATAGGTAAATAGATGATAGATAGATAGATAGATAGATAGATAAATGATAGAATTAGAAATATGTCTGAAACTTGAGATTGGAAGTCTTCTGTACAAAGGAAGTAAGTAAAGCCATTGAAATGGATGGGGTCATTCAAAGGTCCTGGGTAATGGCTAAAATTAATGGCAGGGGAAGGAAAGAAGTGAATGGAGAGATCCATTGAAGAAGCTGGAAAAATAAATAAACTGGGTGGTCTAATGGCCTCAGTATCATGGGAGAAGGGCATTTCAAGAAAGGGAATGATCAGGGTCAGGTACCATAGAGATTAAGAAAAATAGGATACAAGAAAAAGGTCTTTTGATTTGATAATTAGGAAGTCCTAATGGATTTAGAATATTTCCACAGGCCAGGGTGCTAGGGATTAAGGAGTGGATGGGTATGGGGGTAAAGGCATTTATCTTTTAAGAAGACTAGAGTAAAAAATGAAGGAAAGGAAGAGTCCCTGGTGTTCTTTGTTTTTTCTTTCTTTGTAAAGAAGAAATTGGACGTGAGCATGTTTATAGGTAGAAATAAAGGCAAGTGGAAAATACTAAGGGTCTACAAGTGGGAGAAGACCAAGACACTATAGGATCTGGAAGGAGAAAGAATGAGGGAGAAATGGAGGAGGGGCCATGGGGGGATAGAGTTGGAATGAGCTCACCTGAAATGAATTTACTCTTAAAAGTAAGAAGTGGGCAGGGTAGATGAAAGGGGAGGTTTGCAACAGCCATAAGGGGAATGCAGTAGGAATTTCCTAAGAACAGTAGATGGAACTCCAGCAGTGAGCGCTCAGCTGATGTTGGAAACACAGTGGACATCACCGTCAAGTTCTTATTTTCCCTCATCACTTCATCTTATTTGTTTAGCATGTTAGATTTGCCAAGGTCAGAATTTGTTTTTCCGTGCTGCTCTTCAGGATATATCAGGAGCTGCCTATATTTTATTAATAAGTACACTCCTAATCATGTTGACGTTTCTGGGTGAGTTTTCTAATATAAGTACATTTATAAAACATTTTGCTATAACAGATAGATTCTTGATTCCAAAATGTGTATTTTTCCAAAAATTGTTTCTCATTTTTGGGAGTCAGTTTTTATACTGAATCCTGGCCTTAATCTTATCTTTGAGGTTTTGGCCACCATTCATTCTCTAACTATACCTCTTCTTTTTTGTTTTCTTTTTTTTTTTTTTTAAGATTTTATTTATTTGACAGAGATTACAAGTAGGCAGAGAGGCAGGCAGAGAGAGAGAGGAAGGGAAGCAGCCTCCTCGCTGAGCAGAGAGCCCCATGCGGGGCTCGATCCCAGGACCCTGAGACCATGACTTGAGCCGAAGGCAGAGGCTTTAACCCACTGAGCCACCCAGGCGCCCCTTCTTTTTTGTTTTCTATTTGGTCATACTTTAGTGGGCATGTAGAAAACCTAAAACTCTCAGAATGACAAATATGACCAAGAATGACCAATATGACCTTTTTTTTTTTAAAAAAAAAGGTAATAGTTTGAGTAGTGTAATGACATGAATGTCAAGGTAGGAAATGAGAACAAGGCCTACAATTCCTTTCTTCTTTTCATCAACAGATAAATATTAAACATCCATTTGTTGGACACTTTTCTTGGTACCAGTAATACTGGTGAATGAGCACATCCTCAGCTCCCGACACACTTAGTGTCCAGCAGAGAGAGGGAATGTTTTCAACTGTGTTATATTAATCTCAAATTGTTATTCTCCTGGTGGAGCTGGAGCTACTATCAGTGTTTGTGGAGGCAAAGCAAGATGGATAGTGATAACATTCTCGAGGTCACTAGTTTCTAAATGCCAATCCAGGCACAGAGGCTGGTCCATAAGGAAGCCCTTATCTGCAGAGGAATAAGAAAAAGAAGGAGATCAAAGCCCGTGGAATGTCCCCAACATCCTGTCATGTGAACAGCTGAGATTTTTATCCCCACATCCTTGTGAAGTAAAAATACTCCCTTTATTTTTAAGAATTAATGATAAGAGATAATAGACATTTTACTTGGCAAAAGATTTGTTACCTAATTCTACCTTTTTTTTTCCTTTTAAATTTTACTGGTTTATAAAACCCTGAAGTCTGAGAAATTCTGTTTAAAATGATCCCTGTTATGCAAGGAATACATATTTTTTAAATATTTTGTTTATTTATTTGATAGATAGAGATCACAAGTAGGCAGAGAGTCAGGCAGAGAGAGAGAGGGGGAAGTAGGCTCCCCGCTGAGCAGAGAGCCCGATGTGGGGCTCGATTCCAGGACCCTGAGATCATGACCTGAGCTGAAGGCAGAGGCTTATCCCACTGAGCCAACCAGGTGCCCCTACAAGAAATACATATTTTTTTATAAAGAAAGGAAAAAAGAAACTCCTCAGTTGGGAAAATCCAGGTTGACTACGGAGAATTGATTGAATTTCCTTGTTTCCCTTCGCCTGGAAAGAGTACAGTCTTCCAAGGAACTCACTATGAACCTGAAGGGCACTTTGTCAGTAAATCAATTTAATTATTGATTGTGGCCCAACCCAGAAATACTCATGGGACAGCTAAAATCATGATTGCCTCTCTGACCATAAGGGCAGGAGACATAAGTTTGAAAGACAAAATTCTTGGGCAAGTATCCCAAGGCAAATTAAAATAAATGACACACAGAGCTTCTGACAAAGGGAAGGTCTTAAGCTTTCCAGCTGAATTGTGTTTTCCTTTTTATCTCTCTGGTTGTCTTTTGTAGGATTTGAGGTGGGAATCCCAAGAGAAACCTGAAAGTTGGGGTTCAACTTGACTAATTCTTTTCAAAAGCTCTGTGACTCGATACGGAATGGCAGTGTGGGGGCCATGTAGACTGGACGTTTAAGATTCTGGAAAATGGGGACTATTCAGTTCATCAAACATAGCATGTCTGTGCTGGATCAGTTTCCTAGGGCTGCTGAAACAAGGAACTGCTAGCTGGGTGGCTGAAATGGACAGAACTTTATTATCTCACAGTTGTGGAGGCTAGAAGTTCAGAGTCATGGTATTGGCAAGGCCATGCTGCCTCTGAAACTCATAGGGGAGATTCTTTGCTTGTCTTTTCCTAGCTTCTGGTGTTTGTTCAAAGATTTTTGGTGTTCCTTGGCTCTTGGGAGTAGCACTTCAATCTCGGTGACCCTGTTTCTGTGTCTCTTCTCTTTTTCTTATAAGGGAAAGAGGCATATTGTATTAGGGGCCCACCCTACTCCACTATGACCTCATCTTATCTAATTCTATCTGCCACAACCCCATAACCAAAGAAGGTTATTTTCCCAGGTACGGGAGGTTAAGGCTTTGCCATACCTTTTTGGAAGACAGAATTCAACTCATAAAAAGTGCTCAGCAATGAACATATGGATACATGATTTTTGGAACTCCTACCAGTTAGGACTTTGGCTGTGGGCGTGACAGATAGCGAACAGAGAAGTGTGTACTTTCTTTAGATCTGAATGTGGTGATGAGTGTGGCTGCGTGTGTATAAACAGGTATGTTTATACATACATGTATGTACTTTGATATCACACATGTAACTGTTAAATTATACTGTTTTTACTGTGTGCTTTCAGAGGATGTAGAAGTAGTAGTATTTGAACTTGCACATATTGTGGATTTTGCCCATAGTCTTACAATGGATTTTCCCTTATTGAAAGATTACACTGATACTGAGAAAAATCAGTTTGCAATGGGACTGACAATTTCCTCCCCAAACAATCAAGTACTCCGAGGCTGCGAGGGCCTCCAGAAAACATAAGTGGTTCTTTTTTAAGGAAATGGGACCATTCTTGCTACAGAAGGGAGAAGACCATATCTCTTTGGCATCTGGCTTAGCAGCTCCCTTGAGGAATTATTTAAAGCCCAAGAAGAATTTTTACTAATTAATTAAAAAAAAATTTCTGCAAAACACACACACAAACGCACTCACACACACATCACTTCTGTCTCTTGAACTCCAGTTCTGCAAGAGAAAGAACATAAGGTCCTCACATTATTACAGTCTTGACCTTTCATGGAGAGGCTTAATGAGACAGAGGAAACAGGTTGAGGGGTGTGTACAAGGATCAGTTCTCAGCTCCTCCGGCCTCTGAAGGACTTGAAAGTAGGGTTTGGTGCGTGGTGGAGGGGGACCTGAACCTCAGGCCCCTCGCCTCCTGCACTTGCTCCGAGGTGTTCACACTTCCTCACTTGGATCACTCATATCACCTTCTGCGTCCCCCTAAATTTCTGAGGCCTGTTAGTCTTTCTTGCTTGTTCTTAGGACACTTTCTTCCCTTTTAACCCCTCCGCCTTCTTCCTGTTCACATAGTTGCCTGAGAGAAGGTGCCGATTTGTGTCTCTGCTCTGTGACGCCAGCTAGAGTAAAGTAAAAAAGAGGGTCACACAAGTCAACAAACTTAATTTCCTCCCGTGGCAACACCCACTTCCAGCGGTCCACTGCTGCTTCTTGCTCTGTCTAGCTCTCCTTGAAACCCCTGGCAGCCGTCTGAGATTAAATGCAGAGCTCTTGAATAATCCAAACCCAGCAAGAAGCCACTATCTCAGCAGCAGGCTGAGTGTTCTAGACTGTCATCGCATTAAGAGCAAAGGGAAATTTTGATTTAAGGAAGGCCCTTCATTTTCCAACAAGGAGTAGAAGCGATAACATTTCTTCCACCCCCTGACGACTCACCACTTTATCGAGACTTGGCTTCTCCATGTCCCACTCATTCCTTTGTGCTTGGATATTCTGTCAAAGGCTTTCACAAAGAGATTTTCTTTAACAAGAAATGCATTGAGGCCATGGAAAGAAACAAACCGATGTATATTTGTGAGTTTGGTAAAATAAGAAATATATGTTCTCAGCATGTGATCCTGCACATTCAGACCTACTCATGCACCACTCCTGCAAGCCACCCCCACCTCCCTGCTCCCTTTCTCTTGACTTTCTCACAGCATCTCCCTGCTTGGCTGAAAAGAAATGACCAAGCCTTTCATGTGGTGGTAGGGGCTAAGTCAGAAACAAATACGATCCCATGACAAGGAGTACTGTTTAAAGATTTTATTTATTTCTTTATTTGAGAGAGAGAGAGAGAGAGAGAACAAGCAGGGGAAAGAGGCAGAAGGAGAGGGAGAAAGACTCTCTCAAGCAGACTCTGTACTAAGCAAAGAGCCTGACATGGGGCTGGATCCCACAACCCTGAGATCATGAACTCAGTGAAAGTTAAGAGTCAGACACTGATGGGCTGAGTCTCCCAGGCACTCCTAGGAGTACTGTTTAAAAGTGGTGTTCTGTATATGGAAAATCTACATTCTGATGTATGCCTCATAAATACACCGCTTTGTAGATCTGGTTGCAACATATTTTAGTTAGTCAATAATCCTATACAATACTGTCTGATAAGAAATAACTGCAATTTGCATGATGTTCTGGACTGTTAGATCTTTTCTTGTTACTCTACTAGCAAATTGCTTTATCTTCCACCTTTTTTTTTCCTCAGTTCAAATGCCCTACAGCTGCTTTATAGAGCACTTCAACTTGCCGTTTATCATTCATCCTAAATAATGCAGCAAACAGAATAAGAACTAAGAGACAAGAGACTCTAACAAGAGGTGAAGCAATAGATTGGGACTGTTCATGCAGATAGGGACTAGATAGGAAGCAGCCCTCTGCCCTTGAGAATGGCCGCCAGGCTCAAAGAGCTTGTCCCTAGATGAACATCACAGCAAGGAGCACAGATGGGGATGTGGGTGGGGGTCCAATTGAAACACATTGCATTGTTTCATTAGGTTTGCCTGAACAGCTTAGGTGCTGGGACTGTAGATTTTCATCTTTATAACACTTGCATTTAGCATACTGCCTGGCACATAATACTGAGTGCTAACTTAATTTTGTAGAATGAATCCGTGTACAAACAAATGAATGAGAAAGTCATTCTGGATTCCATATAGTATATCGGTGCATAATTGACTCAGGTGTAAGGTAAAATTCTGGTGACAATTTTATATTTGTAATAGTTTCCGGAACATTTCCATGCTGCGGTAATACTGCACAGGGCTGAGGATGTTAGTTCTAGCAATCACAGCCCCTAAGGTTCAGTTTCTTCCTCTGAAAAACGGGACCCACAATACTAGCTCCTTCAGAAGGTTGAACATGTATGTGGTCGGTGAAGTAATGTACGTACGTCCTTGGCATGGCACCTCACACACGGGGCGGCTGAGTGGTATCGTGATTATCACCCAGGCGATGATGATACACTCTCTCCCTGCTATTTAACCCTACTAAAATTTTTTATCTCTAACATGTGCAAGGTCCAGCTACCTTCATGTTTTCAGTTTACATTCAGGCAATGCCCATCAGCGTCAAAGCTCCAGGTTTTGGGAACTGAAGAGTCTGCTCCTTAGGCGTATATGTGTGTGTGTATTATTCCTTAAAACCTTAAACATGGTTCAAGAGGACTGCTATTTATTGGGAGCTCAGACTCTGTACCAGGCTCTGGGACAGCAAGATACTTTCTGTATATTATCCTCTGTAGTCTCTCTAGAGATATTTTGAAGTACATATTATCATCCCCTTATTTTACAGGTTAGGAAATTTAAATGCAGAAAGAATATATGACTCACTTAAAGTCTTATGTTAAGAAAATGGCAGGTGCAGGCATTCCTGGTTGCAAAGCCCTTCTCTTTCTACCATGTTAGATCAAAGCACTCTTTCTTATAGACTCAGAGTGAATGCCAAATGGCAGTCTACTTTAAGAGGTAGCTCAGAATTGAATACACAGATGTGAACTAGGTTACAGCAGGCTTGATACTCACTCAACCAATTCCTCAAGCTAAAGCTTCTGGTAATCTCTCTGGGCCTCCTCGGCTCCCTCTGCAAAGTTGGTAGCACCATGGAGACTGTGCCGAGCAGACTCGGGATGTTGTTTACACAACCTCCTACCTATGACTTCAGACTTGGAATGCATCACGCTTCTGACAAGATTAAGATAAATGTGAACCTTCTCAATGGAGGGAATTTTTCTCTTTCTTTTTCGTGGTTGTCTGAAATTCTGAGAGCCCCTGCATTGTTAAAATATAAACTGCTAAAACCAGCTGCTTAGTGTTCTCAAACTCTCAACCAGTAAAACTCATTATTGAATTAAACAAGAAATGCACACATCAGAAAATAAACAGATAGCCAGGTAGCTACATTAAATGGAAGCCAAAAAACACATCACTAGTATTTAGAATTTCTCTCCTAACATTCTCCCTATAATAGGTCTCTAGGAATCAGAGAAACAGAGTTTCGGACCCTGGAAGAACCGGAGGTAACATTTGTCTAGGCTTCTCATTTTCCGGATAAGGAAAGAGATTATTTTCTTTTCCCCAATCGTGTGATATTTTAAAATTCTCCAGTGGCCTAATTCCTCATCTAGCTAATGTTCGTAGTGTGAGGCCACATGGAGAAAACATTGAGAACATCATACCTTCCATAATATGCTTATTGGGTCTAGGAGAATAGGTTTGCTTTCTATTTTATGTCAATCAGTCAATCAATTAACCTATCCAACCAAAAGATCTCACCAAAATAAAACCTGAAATTAAACACAAAGATGACAAAGTAACAAGAAGTCTGTTCTTGCTGTCTTTGCTGTCATTCTTAGCACCTCTACATTTAAAGGACCACAGACTAAGATGTGAGAATTAGATTCAAATGTCTGCATTCAGGAGCTCCCAAGTCTCATCTTTTACTTAAGCTTTCCTGTATTTTCAAGTTATACCTTGTAGTTATCTAGCTACGAAAATAAAATGTATAAAATCACACCTCTTGGAGGTATTTTCCTTTTGTTCATTCCTTTCATTAACATGAAGAACTTTCCTGCAGGAGTGCTAAGTTTTGCCAGAACCCCTGCACAATGCTAGGATATTCTTCTTCCTCTTACAAAAAAGTAATCTGATCAACAACGCTTCTCTGGTTAGAGAGATGATTTGCTGCTCTTTGTTTGTGCACATGGATGATACTGTCTGCTTCTGATATGGAACTCAGCCTCCATGTGCTCCCATGTTTAGCCTGTTAATGTGAGTTTTTACCGCTGCCTAAAACAGATAGCAGGTGGGCTTAAATGAAATTCAGTATTCTTTGTTCTTTTTTTTTTTTAAACTGTCATTAAGGGAAAAAAAAAAAAAAACTTTTAAAGAGAATCCAGTCCCTAACAATGTGACAAACTGTACTGGCTATTGAGAAATGGAATGTTAGCGTGTCTGTGTGCAAGAAGGCCATGGAGCTCCCAAACCAACTGTGCTATCTCCCTCTGGGGGAAAACACCTGTTGCTCTGAGGTTTTTTGAAAGGGGTCTCTCCTCCCTGTTGAGAGTCATATAGAGCTACTTTCTGCAGAATGTGTGTGTCCAAGTTTTTGTTGTTGTTGTTGCTGCTGTTGTTGTTGTTTGTGTTTTTTTCTGCCTCCCCACCCCCTCCTCTCTCCCCACCCAGGAATTTCTGTTTGGGATTTCATCAATTCTCATGTTTGATGGTATCACTGAAAATGCCATGTGCATTGAGTGTTACTGTTCAGAGATGTCTTTCTTCCCAGATAAATGAACCATCACTCCTAGACATAAAGAGTTGCTTCCAAACTGAAGAACTCATAGGTCTTTATCGGTCTGAGACTTGTGTCTCACCTTGTGGCTCTCACTGTCTCTAGGAAAAAGCAGGACCTTATTGGTTCCCGGGAGCCACCAGCTTCCCTGGAACACAAGCTGAGAATTGTCATTTACATATTCTACTGTGTAAATGGTGCCCTCTAGATTGTAGAAACAAAAACACAATACCAATTGATTCTTCATTTTGCATTCATTGCAAGCCCGTGGGACCAATGTTTTTTACTCCAAGACCTAAATAGCATGGTGGCAAAATCTGCTTTTTGAGAAATGTATGCACTACTTAGCCAGCTTCACTTCATATCATGTGAAAGGAGGGATTATCAACCCATATCATACTCACAGCTTCTCTATCTCTATTCATACTAAGTTATTATATTTGGAATCTACAAATTCTCTTTTATAGAAATGGTGAATTTAACCTGCTCAATACTAATCATAGTTTTGGAAACAGTTTTTAATATATGCGGTACCTAAAAATTGTTAATCTACGGTTTTGCACTTTTTCCTGTCGATCTATAATTAAATCATCTGAAAACACACTGATTTTACATCATTATAATAAAGGTGTATTCTTATATCTCTGATGACTGTGGCTCCCTCACATTCATTATTTAATTGCTAGACATTTTGCTATCAGCTCATATGGTGTTATCTAAATTAATTGTGAACTTTAATGTACTTGGATCTAAAGAGGAAATCAGCTGTCTCCTCTGTAAAGAAGTCTCAGAAGGCTGACTAGACCAATCTTATGTTAACAACCTAATATCCTCTTTGGCTAGGAACAAAATCTGAATGTTTAGGGAAATGCCCTTTTCCACTTATAAGAGGTTCCACATCATGACACTATTCTACCAGTTGACCGGAAAGAGAAAGTGTCTTATTGAACAGTTTGGTGATTGTATTTCTAAATTAATTTCAAGACAGCAAAATCAGATTAAGAAGTCCCCTAAAATATGGTATGTTCTGAAGATCCAGAGCTCTGCTCAGGCCTGAAGAGTTTTTTGGAAATTTTGGCTGGGCTAGGAAAGAGAGGCAGGGGGGCACATAATCAAGGGAAATACCATAGCTATTCATCATTGAATCCATCAGTAAACACTGCAGATCATACAAATCATATCATATATTGTGTGGACTAGAGAGGGAGATAAAAGGCAGAAAACAGTTACACTTTATTGTGGATCAGGCCTAGGAGATATTTGACAACATTTTATTACAATCAATATAATAAATGGTAGAGGTTTCTGTTTGTCCTCTCTTATGATTCAGATATCCAACTGAAAACTTTCGTATGTACCTCATTTAATCCTTACATTATGTGTGCGAGAAGATTTGATTGTCTCATTTTAAAGACGAGAAAACTGAAGCTCAGAGTGATCAGAAAACTTTCTTAGGAACCACACAGCTAGAAAGCAGTAGAGACAGGATATGGAATCATTTTTTTTTATATGCCATTGGTAAGAATTATGGAGGCTCAAGTCTGTAATATAATACTAATCTATACAACCCTACAGCAATGCTAAGTGTAGGCTCAGAGAGACTGTAACGTGCTCCAAATCACACTGCTAGTAAATTGAGGAGCTGGGATAGGAGCCAAGGTCATTTTAATTCCAAAACTTATGCTCTTTCCAACACACCACATTCCACCACCCACAGAAGTCCTCTCTGTTATACTAAAGGGTCTCTCTAGGGAAACAAACAATTATTTATCAGTGCAAGGTGCAGAATCATAGTTCTCCGTTTAAGACAGACAATGCAGTAGATGTATCTTGAAGGTCTTTATCTGTCCAAAGAGTGACAAGCAAGTCTCTGAGATGGAATTTAAAAGGGGGGATCCCCATTTAGACATCTCACCCACCCTGAAACCTGGGGAAGCTCTCCAGCATGAAAGAATCTATTGGAATCGGATTCTTATCTAAAGCAATAGCATATGCCGTGGCATTAACCATAATGTTCTGGTTTGGAATGTTAAAGCTTGCTAGTTCTATTCTTACTTTATGCTCAACACTTTTCACTCCATTGCACTGTGTGTGTCTGCCTTGCCCACTAAATTGAAAGCTTCCTTAAGGCAAGGAGTGTGTCCCCAGTTAGTCATGCAATACATATTTATCGAGATCCTGATATGTGCCAGGCATTGTTCTAAGTCCTGAGGGTAAACAGTTAAGCTGAACAGACCCAGGTTCCTGCTTACACATTTTAGTAGGAGATACCTACAGACACTGACAGCAACATGGGGCGAGAGTGTGATGGGAAAGCACAGTATATTGTGGGAGCGCATATAACCCAGATTTAGAGGTCAGGGGAAGATCCTTGAGGGAACATCCAAGAGAAACCCAAAGGATAGGCCAAAATCAGTCATGAAGAGTGAGGGTCATGGAGGTTGGTGAGGGCTCACAGTGGAAGGAACAGTTTTTAAGAGGGAGTGAAATGACCAAGAGAACGCGGTCTTCAAATAGTTGAAAGCTCAGTTTAGGTGCATGGAGTCAGGGAGAGGGAGAGCAGGGGAACACTGAGAGCCAGTTGCTACCCTCCCCAAGTCCTGTAGGGCTTGCATGAAGAGTCATATATCTGTCTGTATGTTTGTTTTGAAAGGCTTTGAATTGGTTATTTCAACTTGGGATTTGATGTCTGCTTCTCTTGGCTTTTTTTTTTCCTGTGCTGCTATCAAATTGCTATTTTGATCCTTGGCCAGGTTGCCTCATGTTGCTCTACTCCCTACCCATTTTGTAAATGGAGATCTATTAATACCTTATTCACAATGAACTTGTTGGGACTAATTATCCGAGAGCCTGCAAAGCCTGGTGAGCTGATTGGCTGAGGGATGTGCCGCCAAGTCTCATTGCTTCTCAAAAAGCCCTGATTGCTTCCGGCACATTCTCCTCCTTCTGTCTTTGTGGGTCTGCAGCAGCACTTTATCCAGGGCCCAGAGTCCGTTACTCACAAATCATCTGACACCTGGAAAGAGTGCTGACTGTGTCTCTGATATGCAGCCTGATTCCTTCAGATGGAGCTTCACCCACAGACAGAAAAGGGATGCTGATCCCACTGTGAGGGGGACACAGCCCCACATCTGAATTTTTATGCAAGAAAGGAATCAACTTCCCTGCTCCCAACCCTGGTTTCCCTGTCTTGTTTCAAAGTAATCAAATCCTGCTTTCTCCTGCTCTCTGGGATATTACATCCTTCAATACTTGTCAGAAGCAATTAATGGTGAGGGTTTTCCCCCCCCCACACTTGTTTTCAGAGGAGAAATTAATGGTAAATATTCAGACCTCTCCCCTGATGTTGCATTTTCTAGAAAGACAAAAAACAGAAAGTGGGAACATCAGAGATAGAAAATGCCTATCAGACTGTCAAGACACATTTCACTCAGTGATGAAGGATGGGAAGTGCCAGTGCAAACAGCAGAGAACAGATGCTTGAGGAACTGGGCTGAAGGGACAGAAGCCCCCTCTCTTCCATATCAGGAGCATCCTTCCACCCCTCTCTAACCCCTGGCTACAGGATCACCTGTGTTCCTCATCTCTTCCACGTCCTGTCATTTGTCTGCCACTGCATTCCCCTAGTGTGTTTTTTTCCCAGTGCATGGATGGCAAAGAACAGACCTGGGCCCAATCCTCAGATCTCCTAGGGACTCTCTATAGGACACTGCACAGGTTAAAATCACCGAGCTTTACTTTCCTCCCATGTAACATAAAGATAGGGATTAAAACTACAAAGGTGGCAAAAGAATTCTAATATCTAATTAACTTAAAGTCTATTATTTGAAGCAAATATGAGAATCCTACCACCTTAAAGTACTCAGTTTACTGAATTTTTATGCACTATTTATAATTAATTATGATATATTGATGACAGTTGTAAAGCCATGCACATATTTATAAAGAGCTACTGCATGCGCTTTTTGTTTTTTTTTTTTTTCTGTTGGTCTGCAAAAAGTCCTGTGATTTAGGTAAAGAAGGTATTCCTATCATCCTGATTTCACAGTTGGGGAATCTGAGGCTTACACTTATTTCTGAGTACTGTTCTGTGCTTGCCATCTGTGCCTCAGTTAATGGTTAATTCCAGCATGTGAGTTGACACACAGTGCCTAGGAGGTTGGCTATGCAGCGATTATTGGGGTGGGAGTAGCTATTGGTTAGATCAGACACTGACCTGGAGAAGGTCCTCCATTCCAGGGACACACATCTGTATGTGTGTCCCTGGAATGTACACAATTGTACACAATTGTGTCCCTGTACACAAGGATAGATGGAAGTTCTTAGATGCTCACTTATAAGACAGAAAAGCCTTCTGAACTTTTCCCTCTTGAGAATTCACTGAGAACGGTTTTGATTGTTTGTCAGCTTCATCAAGTCCGGGGGATGAGAACATGCTCTTGTTCGTGAAATGATAGTATCCCATCCCGCACGTAATAATTTGCAATATGGTGTTTTCATCACTTGGAAGAAGTTACTTTTTTCTCAGCATCAGTGCTTACTTTAGGGATTATTTTCCTTTGGGTATTAATTGGCCTTGGTCTTTACATTTATTCTTATTCTTTTTATTTTATAACTTCTGGTTTCTCCCAGTTTCTATTCTCAACAACTCCAGCAGTGAATTTTTCTTTCTATTTTTCAGTAGCAAAATATTAATTTTCAATGGAATTTTTTATTGCTGTTGACTTGAGATTCTAGGAAGGAAAACAAGATAAGGCAATGTTTCTTCTCTGTTCTGTTTGAAACACGTTATCAAGAGTCTTAAGGACAGCGGTGTAATGAAATTGTTGCCATGTCCTCCCAAACTGAATCATGTAGAACTCTTACAAAATGAGTCCAAGTGCACTTTGGAAAGCACCAAGCTTAAAATATAAGTCAGATTTTGGTTTCTGTGTGAGAAATAAAAGGAAATATATGCCTTTATGTATTTCTGGTTTCTGGTTTCTTTTCCTGGAGAGATCTTTCTCTTGTGTCTCAAGAAGATCCAAAAGCCCATATTCTGTCATCAAGGCATGTCCTTGGCTCCTTGTCCATTAGTAATGTGAACCCGATAGGTGATTAAACATAGGGCATCCACCCCAGCCCCTCACAGAAATACAAGTCATGATCTAGGATAGCAGTAACTACTGGAGTGTCTTTTGCTTTATATAAATTTTTAAATCCCTGCAAAGCTCTCTGTCAAATAGATGACATTATCTCCTATCATTTCCATTTCAAAGAAGTCCCTTTTCTTTGTGGAGTCACTTACATCACGGGAAGTTCCTGAGCTAAGACCCAACAATATACCCTTCATTTCCATGTATTTTATGCTATGTGACTGCTTCCCCAATTGAATTATTGGTTTGGGGTAACTTTAAATTGGGCATTTCCTCATTTATCCCTAGAAGCCTCAAGGTATACTCCCCAGTTCTGTCTTGAGGCATTTCTCCTAGGCGTCATTGAACTATGGATGCTGTAAGATATCTACAAGTTTTCTGCTGCTAGACACTCTCCTTTGGGGCAAATCCTCCTTCAAGCATGAAATACTCTTCTCAGGGACTTCATAGTTGGGGTTCCTTGTCTGTAATGACACTGTTGCTACTCTGTAGTCAAGATATCCTCATATAATCCTCAGTTGGAAGTATATCAAGGGAGTATGTTGGTAAGAACTGGATGGGAATCCCCAGAATATCACTAAAGATATTCAAAAGCTGGCAACTGAGGCTGTGCCTATAGTGTAAGGATTTCCAGGTGTACATCCATGTCCACTTAGCAGGTGTGTGATTTTAGGCAGGACAACTTGTCTTATGGAGCCTCAGTTCTTCCCTCGGTAGAATGGATCAGATATCTGATTCCCATACATGATGAGAGTCAAAGAAGTATCTGCAAAATGGTAAATGTTTGGCCCAGTACCTCCAGCTTTCCTGTTCCTCTTTGTTCCCTATACTAGAAAAACACCATGCTCTGCAACCTGAGAATGATCGTTAATGCTTATTGAATACATCCCATGCCCAAGAACGTTTCTGAGCATTTAAAATGCATTTTCTCATTTAATGCAAGGAATGTGTTTCTAAGGGAGGATCCTATTATTAATTAGATTTTATAGGAAATTGAGGTGGGATGGAGCAATGTAACTGTGTCCCATGTCAAGTAGCTAGAGCTATAGCCACCCCACAATCAGACAGGGTAAGAGGAAGGGGGCAGATATGTGTGTGATCAGGAATACCAGCATGTTAGAGCAAGCAGAAGCAAGGAGGAGGGAGTGAGTCTGGCACTCTGGGGAGCACCTGCACAGACCTTGCTCTTGCACACGGCATCCCACTACCGCCACTCCACGGCCAGGAGCAAAGACTTCACATGAACCAGTGAGGGTGTATGATGATTGATGAAGAAGAGACCCAGAAAAACCTATTCTCTCCTTCTCTTCCTCCCCCCTTCTTTCCATCCCTCCCTTCTTCCATTATCCCTCCACATATTGTGCATCTCTAAACATGGAAGACACAACAGTGAACAAAAGCAGTGAGAGCCCGCCCATCCCAGATGTCATCACTGGGGAGGCAGTGCTTGTGTCTAGATGCTTCCAAATAGGTAGAGACTGGTGTGGCCAATGCTGTAGCCTCCATGACTTTTTGCTGGGATGCTAGCCTAAGCATAGAGATGCTATGGTTTGGGTTTATATCCAGTCACTGAAATGTTTCCAACAAGAAAACAAGACTGAAGAGGTAGGACAGGGTCAGACCTCCCAGACTCTAAAGCCAGGGAGAGCTGCAAGAAGAACCAAATGCCTACTGGCCCAGAGAGGGCATTTCAGGAATGAGAAAGAACATTCTTTTCTCATTCAGAGGGTGACATAGTGGTCACACCAGGATTGCAACTCACCCTAGGCCTGGGTCCCACATCCTGAGCCTTTCTGCACATTTAACTATAGCTCCAGGCTGAGACTCTCCGTAGTGACTCGCTGGAGCCCTTGCCTCGGCACCCACACAGGTTAGCCTGGCAAAAGAACCAAGCTCATCAGCCAAGTGCACTGAGCAGCCAGGTCACCTGTGGTTGGGCTTTAATTGTGTAAGAATAAGAAGTTGGTGTTTCGGGAAGTCCTCTGGACACTGTGCTCCATCTTTTCTATTTCTCCTTTTTCCTTCTTCATCTGTTTTAAAGAAGACCATGTACTAAAACATGGAGGAATAAAGTAAATCTTCCCATTTGTAAATCAGGGGAGCTCAGGGGAGCAGAGTAGTCCCAATCTAGGTGCAGTCATGGCAACTGAAATCTGGGCTGGAGCCATCAGCTCAGTCCCAAATTTCAATAACCCTGACTCCTCACTCAATCTCTAAGACATGCCCCCCGCCCCTCCCACTCCAATCTTGCAGCAAATCCAAGTGGCCCTATCTTCAAAGCCTTCTTCTCTTTTTAGACAATGATCCCTCGTCACTGTCCATACTGTTAACACTCTGGCCCAAGCCCCCTTGGCCCCAATTCCTGCCCTGCCTGGTCCCCAGCTTCGGGCCCATCCGTCCAGCTGCCAGAGGGAGCTCCTTCAGATGGGCACCGGGCCATCTCAGTCCTTGCTCCCCCTCTCCAACTCTCCCATTTCAGTCAAGGTAAAAGCCCCAAATCTTTAAAACTGCCTCCAGGACTGCCCTTGATCGACATCCCACAACCTTTCCAGCTTGGCTTCTTTCTCCTTTCACCTTCACTAGCATGGCACCAGCCCCATTGGCTTCCAGCTTTCTGCCATGTGTGTTCCACTCCAGGCCTTTGCAAGTACTGCTTCCCTGGGAACTCTCTGCCACAGATAACCAGGCTCACCCTGTGTTTGCTTGCCGTAAGAGATCCACTCCCCCCTTGCTCTTTCCTTGATTTATCATTGGGTAACATATTATATATTCCTATCAAGTTCTTTTTTGCTTATTGGTTGGCATCTTCTTAATTAAAATGTAAGCTCTATGAAGGCGGGGACTTTGTTATGTTCACAATTGTCTTCCCAGAACTAATAAATAAGTTGATTAAATGTTCAGTAAGTGACTAATAACTAATTCATTGATATTTGTTCAGTGAAAGTTCCCAGGGCATAAAGAATTGATTTGCCCATTTTGTCCCTAACTGCCTTATAGTATGGTTTCCTCTCAGGCAACATAAATTTGGCTTAATAATTAACATTCTAATTTTTAAGTGTAAACCTCATTTAAAAAAAAAATATGACTTCCTTTTTTACTTTCCTTATCTCACTTCTGCATCAAAGTTTGAGGAGAACCAGCTTGTTTCTACCAAATGCAGTTGACCCTCGAACAACACAGGTTTGAACTGTGTGGGTCCACTTACACAGTGATTTTTTTTTTCCAAAAATGCAGTACTGTACTATAAATGTATTTCTCTTCCTTATGATTTTCGTAATAACATTTTCTGCCAAAACTTTATTGTAAGAATACAGTGTAGAATACATAAACATGCAAAATAGGTGTTAATCTTGTTAATTGACTATTTCTGTTTTCAGTAAGTCTTCCGGTCAACAGTAGGCTACCAGTACTTGAGTTTTGGGGGGGAGTCAAAAGTTTTGACAGGGCAGGGGGAGGGGGAGCTGGTGTCCCAGCTCCTGTGCCACTCAGGACTCAACTATAGATAGAGACACTTGTGCTTAGATGGAAATGCACGGGTTTTTATTACATTAAGAGTTCTTGCATCTCAAACTTCAAAAACTAGCCTTCCTCGGAATGGCAGAGTATTCAGAATGCAGAGTTCTGGGCTGGCAGCCTGGTGGTGGGGAAAAGCATTGACTTTATAGCCTCACTACTGAGGTTTAAATCCAAGTCTGTTTTAATCACACACTCTGTGACCTTGAGGAAGTGGCTTGATCTCTCTGTGCTTCAGTTTCTACTTTTGGAACCTAGAGAAGGTAATGATGACATTAATTATGTAATCCCACAAATTTGAATTGAGAATTAAATGAGGGAATACTTGAATAGTATTTGGAACCAGGCCTAGCATACAAAAATGTTTAAAAAACAGAAACCTAACAGGGCATTTCCTTTTCCTATCTCGGGGACTATGAATAAGTATTCCCCATCAAACTGGGCCTCAATTTCCCTACTTATAAAGTAGAGGGGGATAGGAAAGATTGGATTATTTCTAATTGTGATTTTATCCACTTTAACATTTGAAGTCTAAGGTGAGGTTGTCTGAGAGCCAGGAAGACAGATTTTGTGCTTCTATTTTAATTTAACTTTTACATTACTTCTGCCCAGGCCTTGAGGTTTCCAATGGATTATCCTGATTTCAAATCCAAAGTCTGGCAGGCCCTTCTGTTTCCCCTGCAGTTTTTTTCCTGAAATGCAGAGCGGATGCCTAGTGAGCATTCCCAGAAGTCCCTGAGGAGCTGGGCTGAGTGGGCCACAGTGTCTCAGGGCCTGGGGGACCCCTTTGCTGTTGGAGCTCCTGGCATTGCTGGGGCACATCTGGGGACACTGGATCACCAGAACTATGTGTGCGAGTCGGGGAGGCCAACGGTGAGAGGGTGGCATGTGCCTCAGAAGGACTTGCCAGAAGTCGTGACCCCACCCAGCAAATCTCCAGGGCGGTGATTGGCAATCCTGACCTCGGAGTGGTGTGCCTGAAAACTACACCCAAAGTGCTGCACTCACTGGGCTCCATGACATTCTCAGAAAAACCTCCTACAAAAGCTTTCTCATTCAAAGTGTGACAATGAGTGGAGCGCCTGTGTGGCTCAGTCTCTTAGGCATCTGCCTTCTGCTCAGGTCATGGTCCTAGGGTCCTGGGACTGAGTCCCCATAGGGCTGTCTGCTCAGCAGGGAGCCTGCTTCTCCCTCTCCCTTTGTGCTCTCTCTTATGGGCGCACTCTCCCCCATGCACTCTCTTTCAAACAAATAAAATCTTAAAAATAAAAAAAAGTGACAGTGTATTCATTGTCACCCCCTACCACGAAGAAAAGGGAGTTGTGCCTATAACTCATATGCCCCTAGGCAAGAACCTAACTTCCTACTCTGGTTTACCAAAGCCCACTAATTCTCAAAGCCTTGAACAAGATGCCTATCTGTAAGGCTTGCCTTATAGAGCCGGTTTTTCCTAGTCAGATCATTTGTTTGTTCATTTCCTCCATGCCTCATTCACAGAAATAAAAGGATCTTTGTCATTCTATACTGACTGTGACGTGTGTGGCCTTTCAAAGCTGGATGTTGTTCCAGTGGCAGGGACCGGGGCCAGCAGGCTGTGCCAGGCTCATCATTACCCTCGGTGCCGATGTCCCATCCTGTGTGAGGTAAGGCACAAGGACCCCAGGGAGAGGCTCCAGAAGACATTGTTGCTAGTGGCTGTCATGCCACCAAGAGAACAGAGGGAATGTGGGCCAGTGCTGAACCACCTGAAATTCTCAGCAGCTTACTACCAGAGACTTTTTAAAATCACCCCCAGATACATCCCTAGAGCAAATCCAAAGGCCAGTGAGCTTTTCCAATAATCAGTGGGTTTAATAGTCCTGACCTTGTATTTTCCAAGAGTTACCCCAAAGGTGATTAGCTCCACTGATTTCCCTGAAAAAAGAAAAAAAGGAAAAATGAGGCCGGTAGAAAAAGGAGAAGAGCACCTGGCATACAGTACCCATTCAGTGAATGTTTATTGGGCAGATGAGTGGATGAATGGCATGAGTCATAAGATCGCCATAACGGAAGAGTGGACACCTGGAGTGGACCCTGGGTTCTAGTCGCTGTTCTGCTTCTGTCTAGGGGGGCATAGCTTCTGGAAAAATCGCTCACTGCAACAGAATTCCAGTTTCTCATCTGCCCTCAAGGAAGAGAAATCCTTAAATCTAAGAGTTGTTTGTGCATTCATCTGTTCCACAAACACTTGTGGAGGGTGCGCTTCCTCTAGACTGGGGCAATAATAAGGGAGGTCATTAAGGAGTTGAAGGAGCCCCCTGCCTTCGAGGTGGGTAGGGTGTGGTGTCTCCAGGGGAACCGGCTTCCGAAGCAGAAGCCCACAGACCCCAGGGGTGGAGAGGCCTGGAGCACACGCACTTGGCACAGGACACAGGTACGAAACAACCAACCGGAATGCATTCCACTGGTCTCAGCAGAGAGCTGCTCCTCAGAGACCCTGGCCCTGTTGCAAAGCCCAGTGAAATGAGAGTCATCCCACTGGCTACCTTTTCTTGGAATAGTGCCCTTTAATTTACGAACCCTGGCCTGTTCCTAAACCACTGGACCCCACTCAGAACTAACGTTCTCTTGCACATTTTTGAAATTGTAGATCATGGAGATAGAAATACGACCTACAGAGACAGAATGTTGAATGCTGTTTTTGTTCCTGGTTTTGTCCACTTCAGTTATCAAAATCTTGACTTTAATAGTTAAGTAGGACAGTGGTGTTTCCGAGCCATCACAGATCAGTGTGTGAGGAGCTGATTGTTAAATACTCAGGGATTTTGTAGCCCGGTTTAAATCATTGGCAACTTCAAATTGGCCCTAGTGGGAGTATTTACCTCACAGAAATCAGCAAACAGTATAAATCAGAGATTTCTTTCCTTTTCCTTTTCTTTTTTTTTCCTGGAGAGCTGGTTTACCAGCCTACCACTGGTGTAGGTACTAGTTAATAGAACTTGCCCAGTTCACAACGACTGCAGGGGAAGAGTGGAAGCAATGCATGGTAATACAGAATACCAATCATTCCCAAACTTCACACTTTGCTCTATTTGTACATAACCTATATCAACATACTTACTATTTTCTAATTTAAAGCTATTTTTTAGATTTATTTTTAAAGGATTTTTTCTTATTGTTGTAAGTAAAAACAAAACAAAACAAAACAACAGCAACAAAAAAAAAACCCAAAACCAATATCTCTGTGCTAATTATAATGAATAACATTAAGATAATCTCGTATAAAAATAAAAGGCAATAATCTCATTTATATACATATACCACCTAAAATCATCCCACACACCACCAGAGGCATAGACAATGAAAAATAAAATTATAAAATGAGTTCTTATTATAGTCTCTGGTGTCTTTTTTCTAAGGATGGTTACTGCAAAGTTTATGGTACATATATTAATGTATATCACATAAATGTTATATACATATAATTATATATACATTAATACAAGTGCATTAGTTATAGATAGGAACTCATTTAATCACTGTAAAAAAATTCTCTGAGTAAAGTACTGTCTTACTCCAGTGTTACAAATAAGGAAGCTGAACGTGCAGAGTTTAAATAACTTGCCCAAAGTTAGTGGCAAAGCCAGGATGAAGCCCAGGCAACAGAGCTTTTGTGCTTATGCTCTTCACGTCGTGGCTATACTCAGTAACTTCTGTTAAAACTAAAAATACGCATAATACAAGGATTGCACCAGTAATCCTGAATCTTGGAAGACCTAGAAAGCTATCCCATAAAAATAAAAGCAATATAATTAAGTCACATATTTATGATTTAGGCTATTCTTAGCTTTGCTAGCAAAAAGTCATGCATGTCCACGAGTAGGTATGTTATGGAAAGTGAGATTGAAAAGGGGAGAAGTTCTATTCTTTCTCTTGCCAGAGTAAAGAATTACAGGACAGTGAAATGAAAGTAAAGCAGAGCAAAGTTTAATTCAAGTGCACTCCAAGGAAGAAGCTGGCCAGTCAAGAGAGACGAGGGCCCTGGAAACCCTGAGCTGTGGGCTTACATCAGTTTTTTTTCTCTTGGGTGGGTCCTAGGGTCTCAACGTTTGAGTGACAGGCCTGGATGATATAATAATTAGCCAACTAGGTATGTGGTTTCCCAGGATGTAGTCAAAATACCTGAAGCGGGTAGGGAACCACAATATTATTTCTCCTCTAGGCCCACAGGTCAAATAAGAACAAGCTGCCACTTTCTGCACAAGGGCAACATGTGCAACAAACTGAATTCTTCCTCCACTGGGAGGCTGTAACTACAGACCCAAGGCTAGATGGCTGGAATGGGGTGGTCCCGGGCAAGGTCCTTGGTCGCGCTCTCCCTCAAGACATCTGAGGTCCATCCTCCCGTCCGCCTCACCCAGCCTCCTGCCTAAGAGTAAGTGGTAGAATAAACTCAGTTATACTTAAGGCATAGAATTTATGCAGCTTCTGAAAGAATAAAGTCAAAGTAGGCCAGACAATGTGGAGGGATTTCCATGGGGCTTCACTAAATAAGGAAAGGAAGACATAGACAAAAACTGTACAGACATCCCAGTTTTATAGGATACACGTGCAAAGTATTCTTTCCCTGTGCGCTGTGGGTGGTGTCCACTTTGAAAGTGTCTACCCCATTGGGAGCTGGGCAGCAAGCCGCTGAGTATGAATGCGATTTCACGTCACTTTGCCATTTGTACTTGCTCTGTGAATAATCGTTGCATTTTTATCTGTTCATTAATCACTCCTTTTTACTTGGCAAGAGTTTTATTTTTTTCTTTTTTTTCCCCCTCCACATGTGGCCTCTTCTTTGTAAATCTCTCTCTCTCTCCTTCTTCCAACAAATCTCTTATTTGTCTTTAGACTTTGTTACAAAAGTTTTGGATTTTCATATAGCCCCACGTGTTTATCTTCTTTTTAAAAAGAAGTCTTGGGTTAAAAGCAGGGAAAAGGAAAACCAAATAGACACAAATAAAACCTTGGCTGGAGGGAGCCTCTCTTTTGTAACAAGACCAGGAATCTAAAAATTAATCCCCCTTCTGTGCATTACCCTGATACTCCCTGTAAAACACCATTAAATCCCCTTCCCAGGCAGGAGAGGTGACATTACTCTTTAAACATTTTATGCCCCAGGTGCGTGCTGTAAACTTCCATTGCAGTCTAGAGACCAGCCTGTGCCATCCCCGGACAAACTTCCGAATAAAAGTGTGAGAAAAGAAGGTGGTAGGTTGAGTTACATTAGCATATTGATGGGATAGCACTCCTTGTACTTTATTATCCTAATTAGATGGGTATTAAGTTATATTTAAAGCTTAAAGCTTCATTATATCCTATTACTATTGTGGATTTTAAAAAATCCAACATGGCTTTGAATCAAGGTAGAGTCTTAATTTGGCTTCCTTGCCTATTATTTTGTCTGCTTGCCAGATTCTTCTCACTTTTTGAACTCAGTGCTGTATTTAATGGGCTCATCTACCATATAGTTAATTTAATGTTCCTTATGAAGATCCTCTGGGGCCTTATGAAGCAATGGGAAGATTACAGGTTCTATGGCTCTCCTCTGCTTTTGCCATCTCCAGTCCACTCCCCTGCAAATTTGTCTCCCTCCAAATATCCCTAGACAAACAAATGCCCGAGCTTGAAGCTATGGATTCATCTGACTCTTCTCCCCTTCACCCCAACCATGTAGGAGCAAATACAGTCTAAGGAGACCTATGTTCCAGCTGGCTCCTCTCCTCTCTTCTTTGGTCAAGCTCTCCCAGGTTTAGCCTCAGCTTCCTGGGCCTGGGCCGTCATAATAGCATCAGAGCTCAGCCAATTCTCCATTCCAGTCTCCATCTGCTGCCAGAGCTGGCCTTCTAGAGAACACACATTTTGCCATTCCTCTTTGAAGAAACTTGAGGTGCTTGGAGGATAAAATGCAAATTCCTTGGTGTGGTCCCCATATATTAACCTCATCTGAACCCAACTTACCTAAACAATCTTACCCTCATTGACTGTCCCGTAGATAAGTAGAAATACCCTGATATGTCGAGTGTAGATGGAGGTGTGAATTCACGCCCATCATGATTTCTTAATGGAGCTGCTCTTGCTTTTTCTTCTGCCGGGAATGTCCTTTCCTTTTTCTCTGGGATATTAAATTGCAGTGGGTATTTAAAGCACAATTCAGGTATCACCTCCTCTCTGAAGCTTTCCTAATACCCTAGTGAAAATGAAGCCCCCCTCCTTTGGTGCTCCTTAATCATTTCTAATGCCCTCGTGCTAGCTTTTGTGTTGTACTTTGGTGAGTTGAGGTTTTGTTTTCACTCAACCGATTGCACATCTTTGAAGGGGGAGCCAACATCATGCTCATGTCTGCAGATTTTGCCAATAGTACAATTGAGTGTAGGTGTTCCTCAATACAAGTATATTGAAGGGAGGAGAGAGAAGGATAGAGAGAGGAGAGAAGAAAAGTAAGGAAGGAAATATGCTTAACCTTAAACAAGTACCTGCCAGGACTTGTTTCATTTTTGCTTGCTCACTTTGTTTTACTTCTTGTTTATTTTCTTATTTATTTAAATTGATAAATTGATAAAATAAGCCAACTAACTGTGAATCTTCAAGTTTTGCTTACTGTGAGGATTTAAAAAGTGGCTTGCACTGTATCATAGAGTTCTATATGTAAAAGTAAAAGACTACTTATCATTATTTTCATCATTAATCACATGATCATTTCTATTTTTATGACTTCCAGTTCTGATTCTAATGCATACTAAGAGAAAAGAAGGGCACTTGCACAGAATCTTTCGTTAACATAGTCTGTGATTATTTTGCTGTACCTCATCAGGAAATTGATCCCTATCCCGTCTCCTCAATCCTCTTCCCTGCAAACAGGGAAAGAAGAAAAGGCAATGATGCTGGCACTTTTGACAGGGCACACAGTGGAGTAGGCAGAAGCCAGACAGGAGGTTTTGTGGAGCAAAGCCCAATAGCTAATACTAATGAGATTCCTAGAGAAGATAGCCAGAATTAAAAATATTTAGGGCAATGCTGAGAACCGCCTGGACTAAGGGAGTTAATCAGAAATGGGACCTCCAGAGGTTTGCCCATCTCCCAGCTAAGCATTCCAGCACCTGATCAGGTGACTTCAGTTGCTGATGGGTGACAGCTTAATTTATAAGAAGGCTGAGCAACAGCAAATCTGAAAATAAACCAAATATACACTTTATAAGGAAAAGGAAATGTGATTCTGAACTCCATTGCATAGTTTCCCCGAAGCTTTACCAACCTTATAATTAGATGATAGCTAAACTGGATGAAACGTTCATATTAAATATTATGAGAAATTTATTGGAGATTGTGCTACACATCCTATTTATATTTCTGGTCTAACTTGTCTCTCTTATATTAGTAGAGAATATGTATGCATGTATGTGTATATGTACTTTAGAATTTCCATTAGGAATTATTTCTGATGTCTTAAAAAAAAAAGATTAGCCTTGCTGGTACCTAGTATAATTTATTTTAAAAATGAAATTCCTACCACTGCAAAGGTTTTAATGGGTAGGCTTTTTTGGTATCCCTCCAGAAATCTCCCTGCCTGAGGCTGCAGTTTTCCTGAAAGGCTCCCTCCCTGCAGATTCTAGTGGAAGCTAGCCCGCACAACAGCTGTGAAATCAGACCAGTACTTCTCAATAGAATGACTCTCAGACAAAAGATGGGACTCACAACTACCTGAGCATTTTGCATTTGGCAAAGCATTTGGCTTTTTAATAGCATGAGCCTTTGCGCACCTTTCCTGCCCACCCTCCCTGGGCAACCAAGAGGCATTTTGCTATTCTAGGAAGACAGACGAGCATCAGCCTCCACGTTAAGGATAGCTCAAAGGACCAAGAACTTAGCTCCTCCTAAAGCCTAGTGCATTTCAGTTCTCTGAGATATGATTTTAGCAAACTGTTTGATATTGACTTTTCTGAAAAATTGTGATTCTAGTAATCCTACTTCCTCCTTTACACCAACCTAAGAAAACTCTTCTGGGGTTTCCAAAAATGAAAAGTAAGATCTGGTTCACGTGGGCACTTGAAGGGTAGAAGGTGAAGGCATGAAGTTGGGAGTTCCTCTCATTTATCTATCACTTTCTGTCTCACAGAGAGGGTACCTTGTTCTTTTAGCCTCATCAGGACTGCCCTGGTGTTTCCTAACAGATTCAGAGAGGCCTCTCTCTTTTGGGTTCTTCTAAGACGTGTCAGGACAGAGCTGGTGACAAGACTTCCACATCATCTAACACTGAGAGTGCACAGTTCCCTCTATTTCCATACCTAGAGACACTTGTCTGCTTGGGATGCTAAGCCTTCTCTTCTATCCCTAATTCTGCCTTACAATCCTCTTTTTGTTTGTCCTGTAAAACGGTTCATGTTCAAACCCAGCATGTCTTAAATGATTCTACAAAGAGTCTTCCACTGTAGCCCACTCTCCAGAAACATGTTTTATTGAACATCCTTGAGGTATCTTTGGTGAGGAATTTCCTTTTCCAATAATCTCTTAGGAACAAGCATGAGAATATGCAATTTCCCAAATCAGCCTGATTGGGTCACTAACATGTCCATGGGTTCTTTACTCAAAGGACAAAGGCTTTTCTTATTTCCAGTAGAGCTCCAGTAGTTATGGTGCAGGAAGCCTGTCCTCCTCCTGCTCAGTACGGTATTGTGTTAGCAGGTGCAACAGAGATGAGAAGTGGGAAGAGAGTAATTGCAGGACCGGCAATCATGTTGAATTCTAGAAGTCCATTGCTAATGATAGTCATAGTAATTAAATTAAAGAAGAGCTGTCAACCACAGTTCTTTCTTTGCTCTTTAAAAAATGTTTTCTTTCCTTTCAGGTGCCCTATTTATGAGCTTGAAAAAATTCTAATTAAGGAAATTTCTCTTGATTTGGTCCTTAGTAAATACTGTATTCTTTCAGTCTAATGGAGATAAGACTAGGGTGATTTTTTGCTTACTCTTCATTTACTGTCACAATGAACTATGTTAAAAATTGCATTTTCCAAAAGAGTTTTTGTTGATTTCCTTGTTCTTTTCTTCCTTCTTTCCTCCTTCTCTCCCCTCTACTTCCTTTCCTTTCCTTTCTTCTTTTCTACTTTTACTGACTGAAAATTTATTACACCCAAACCCTGGACTGATAGTTTGGGTGAAATAGAATTATAGGTCATTGTTCATAAAACAATGTAAACCTTTTCCTTTCCAAAGTTAACAGTTTATCAAATAATAACATAAGTGTAGAAGAGGACACAAATTATAAATGTTAAGCTTAAAGAAAAATTTAAAAGACAGACATACCTTTATTATTACCTAAGTGGGAGTTGAGGTTACATGGATGTATTTATTACATTTTGAGCACCTATTATATATAGAAAGAACTTGTGCTGTACAAAGATACTCTTGAAGCTGAGTTTTGTGACTTGGTTGGTTTCTTCATTGCCTCTGACCAGGGAAGTTGGGTCTCTGGGGGTTATTAAATGGTATCTCCCAAGCCCAGGGTTGGTAATCTGAGCTGTGTTGCTTCTTCTTGGCTAAGTCCTGGCCTAGCTTCTCCCCATAGTCCATTTTCTCTTCATCACACTTCTGACAAGTCTTGTTCAGACTGTTGGACTGCCTTCTGGCATTGTTATGTGGAAAAATTAATAAGCACAGTCATAAAGTGCTTTGACATTCTAAAGTGCTATAGAACTGCTTAATGATGATAGAATTACCATAGAGCTGTCTGGTTCCAATCACATCTTCAGAGGGGAGTCTAGATTGAATTGACAGCTTTGGTAGGTGAAGTTCAAAATATATGAACTGTCAAAAAGATCAGAAATGGGTGGTGACATTGTCAGGTTTCCCTCCTTTGCCTTTGTCTGGGTTGCCTCAACCCTATTGTAAAATACCTCTTCTAGAGCAGGGAATGCATCAGAAAGTCTGTTCAGGAGTCAAATGGGGATGGGTCAATAGCTCTTCCTGATGTGGTTTTGCTTGCATAGACTCCAGATGGTTTTGAGAAAGGAGCTAGAAAGGATCATTGATTTTATGTGCCCAAACAACTCTACAGTGTTAGGTAGTGAAATTCTGCCATTTTCCCAAAACACATTCACATCCAGGGAGATGACACATACAGCAATATAGCACCTTTATTCTATAATTTCTCTTGAATTCTAAAGACCTTCACCTTCACTCCCCTTCAGTAGTCCCCCTCAGTAGTCCATTCTACTGGCTGCCGCCTGGGATTGGAAACGTCTTGAAATAAACTTCATTCTCTGATGTCATTCCTTCTTTTAAAAAAAAAAAAAAGATTTTATTTATTTATTTGACACAAGTAGGCAGAGAGAGATGGAGAAGCAGGCTCCCTGCTGAGCAGAGAGCCTGATGCAGGGCTCGATCCCAGGACCCTGAGATCATGACCTGAGCAGAAGGCAGAGGCTTAACCCACTGAGCCACCCAGGAGCCCCAGTGTCATTCCTTCTTATATGGCCCTTGATCTTCTATCGTATCTACAACTCCTCTTTCGCATCTAAAAGTCCTCTGATTATTCCCTTTTGTCCACGTCTGTCGGTTTCCTCTTGGTTCCACTTAACTTCTTTATCCATCTTAGAACACACTTCCTACCACCTTTTCCTTTTGCCACAAGTGCCTCAAACAACCTTATTGCTGAGCCCCCACCTCATCCTATCTTCTTTACATCCAGGATCCCAAACACTGCTTCAGGGAAATTATTTAGACTAGTATCCTGATAAAGTTATAGCTGGAGGCTCAGCTGTGCTCTTGGCATTTCTTGGTACATCTCTACCTTGACTATTTCTAATATACCACTCTCTTTCATCTTCCTACACATTGTTTTTTTTTTTTTTCCACTCTGAACAGACAACCTTGCCCCAAGTTCACCTGATAAGGTAATCATGTATCCCTTCTCTCAAATTTCGTACCTGTCTCCCATTTATAAATTTATCTGCATCCTTATCCCTACTGCATTCTTCCCTTCCATCTCAGCCAAAGAGGGGGCACTCGTCCTATTTACAGGTAAGCCTTACTTCATGTGAACACCCCTGATTAGTGAACCCATATGCTCTATTTTATTTTCAGAATCATCTATTTAGTCATTATCTTAAAAAAACAAAACAAAACAAAACAGTACACTGAAGTGTCTCCCATTATTGCAAAAATCTTCCTCAACTATACTTTTCTTGCTCTTTCACTGGTTGAAAGTGAAACCTACATTCGTTTCTGTTTCCTCACTTCCTAGAAACTCCTCAAGCCAGGGAGTTTAACTTCATTATGTCCTTGCCTGCTCCCATTCCTTTCACCAAAGCCAGAATGGTCTTCCAGTCCCCAAGCTCATACTCATCTGATTTGAGTCTCTCTGGCATTGATGCTATCAACTATTCATTCTCTTTTCTCTTCAAAACTCAGTCTCCTGTGAGACTCCTTTGATGCTGTTTGCAAAAGATTGTACATTTCTGTAATTATTTGATAAATATTCATCTCCCAAATTGTAGTATATACTCTGTAGAGGGAAAAATCATGTCTTTCTTGATGCACACTTTAAACCTACTGCCTAGCATACATATTAGATTTACAATTTATGTTTAATTGATTGGATGGAATATGGAATGCCATTCTTTCTCCTAGTTTCCCTTACTTTTCTGGGCTCTCCTTTTTGATTTCCTTCCTAGCACACTCTACTTGTTGGTGGTTCTCAGGGTATCACTCAGCCTCTCCTGTCTCATTCCTGATGTCATGCTTAGACAACCTATTCTGTGGCCATGGCTTCAAGTGCTCACTCCCTCCTGAGCTTTATATAGCTTTATATAGCTGCCTTCCTACTGGATGTTTCCTTTGAATTTCCATAGATACATTAACTTCATCTTCACCAAACTTGATATCTTCATCTCCCTCTATTTTCATTCCAGTCTTATATTATAGTCCGGATCATGGTTCTTGACATAATGTATGATCCACAGCTCAAGAGGGCTGGAAATCTCTTTAGATTACTACCTGTTCTTGTCCTTCATGTCACTACTATCACTGCTACTACTACTACCATTACACCTGGCAATTCTACCTACTTAACAGATTTCTAATTTGTCCTTTCTTCACCATCCCCAGTGCTATATTTATTTTCATTGTTAAAGTTTCTTGTTTGGAAGATAGTTTCCTAGCTGGTCTCCAAACTTGGTATTGTCCATCAATTTTCTGTAATGCTATCCAATGTCTTTTTTTCTATAATAAAATTATAATTCCATAATTCCTTGTTTTGAAAGATTGAAAAAAGAAATAAAAGTCTTCTGAGTTCTTGCTATGAAAAATACAAACGCTTGACAGAATTCAAGTCCAGCATAAATTTCCCTCCTGAAGCTCTCCTGTCCTCACCCTGCCCGGAATGGCTGCAGGCCTTCATGCATTTTCATACTTCCCTTCTTTGCCTGAAGTGTGCTCACTATTGCCTGGAAAATTTCTTTTGCTTCATAATTTGCTTCATGCACCTCATCACCTCAGGAAAGACTTTTCTGAACGAGTATGTATTAAGAGCTCTCCTTTGTACTTCCATAGATTCCTTCCTCCCTTCTAGTTTAGTAATAATCACATTATTCTCTACATAACCTATATTTACTTCTTTGTCCTTCTATTAGACTGTGAAGAATTTGAAGGCAGGGACTACATATCCCCTATGCCTAACATACATAGCATCCATCATACACTAAGAGTTGAATAAATCTACATTAAATGAGTTATGAACTCTTCATATTTATGACTTTAGTGTGAAATAATTGGGCCATTTTATGATCAAGCCTCTTAATTTTGGGGGGGAAAACTGCAGTTGTTTGGGGCAAAAGAAAGAAAACATAGGCTATCATTGTTAAGCTGTGGGAAGGATATGTTGGAAATTCTAGTACACTGGCATCAAGAAGGTTTTAACCCAGAAACTCCAGGACTCTTCTTCTTTCCCAGAACCTATAAGCTGCACTAGGGGCTCATGTGGTCTTCTCCGATATTAATGGCCAAAGTATAATTTCCAGAGAGCTTCCCTAATATTCAGGCTTTGGTAGGCTTCGACCTGCTTTCTCCAACAACCAGCTGGTGTGTGTTTAGAGAATTGAAACCCATTTTAATACCGCTTTAAGAAAATCTGCTGTGCCTAAAAGTTCCTAAGAAATACCCCTAAAAATTTTTGAACTATCCAAGAGTTTTCACATACCTACGTTTAATCTTTCTCAGTCATGCAGACAGTTGAGAACTGGCTACGATTCAAGTGACACATTGTTCTGCACAGCAACATACTCCAGAGAACTAGATGAGGGGTGTGAACTGAAGATCTGACCACAGCGTATCAGTAAGCCACTTCTTATATAATGGTAGACTTCCTTTAACATCAACTAAGTAAAATCATGAAGAAAATGCACATATGGGGAGATTCCTCATATCCTCATGAGTTATTGCCCAAGCAGTGGGACCCTGATTGCCCGTTGCCTGACAGGCTGCAGGGTCTCAGGGAAGCACTCACCTCCCTGACAACATCGCAGTCTATATTTACCTGTTCTAGGCCTCATGCATTCAGGGACACACTCGCTCTTTTGGTCAGTTAATGCATTGGTCGTGATCATGTTGGTGGTTAAATACAAATAGCCAACATTACTGAGTGCTTGGCAAATACACAGAGCATTGCATATGTAATCTCATTCCATCTAACCTCAGCCCTTTCAGGCATGTCCATGCATTGTTATTTCTGCTTTTTCAAATGGAGAAATTGAGATATAAAAGATTAAGTAACTTGGCTAAGGGCACTCCACTGCTAAATGGTAAGCTGGAACTCCAAACCTAGCAGCCCGATTCCCAAGTATGTCTTTACCCTCCAGATGCTGTGTACATCCCACCTGTGTCCTCTGAATTCCTACTGCCAGCATCTGGATGTCTCCACCTAAATATGAAGACCACCCTTTCACTGCTGGAGCCCACTCTCTCACCAGGAGGCAGGTCAGAAGGGCTGGGAGGTAATGCACTCCCACCTGCCTCCCAGGGCAGCCTACCCCTGAGGATGGTAGCTGTTGGTGTGCTGGTGTGCGCATGTCGCTATGGCTCTGCCCTACCTTCAGTGGGATAACTGAGGTGGGGGTTTTACACTGGTCCTCAAATTCCCCATATGGGCTGAAGCCCCAAGGGCTGACAGTAGTTGCCTTCCTTTCCTTGTCTCAAGGTCCTGCTCCCCGACAGGTGTTTTCCTTTACCTCCCAAATAAACAATCTGTCCTTACAACCTTATCTCAGCATCTGCTTCTAGAAGAATCCAAATCAAAGCAAATGACTTGCTGCGTTAACCACTCCCAGGTTCCCTGCGAGGACTTTCAGTGCCCTAAATAGAGCAAAGCAGAGACTGACCAGGGACTTTGAAGCCTGTGGGAGTGTCTGGCTTCTCTGTCTATCAAGAGCCCTGGCTCTGCCTTTCTCTGCCTCTGAACATTATCTGCGTTTCTCCCTTTCTCAAAGCAGATGTCTGGTCCCTCTATAGGGCCTCCTAGACTTGCTGTGAACACATTTGCAATAACCCACAGCACCTCACTCCATTGCACCTGGAAGGATCAATGGTTCTCACCTCTTGTCCCCTGGATCTGGTTATTTGGCAGCTGGTTATTGCAACAAATGTAACTGCAGAAAGAGGCAAATCAGCTCTTCTCTGCTCGGGACAGCTCTCCTGGAAGCCCAGCCCACACATTTCCAGGAACGGCTGGCTCTCTCCATCCCCACAGCAGAAACCCTACTCAGTTCACCTCATTTAGCATAGTGACTGAGCACCTCTGGATTTTGGGTCCAGTACTAGTCACTCTCTCAGGCTTGTACCTCGTGTTAGAAAACAATTACGCTTAATAATACCTTGTTTTCCCTGAGCCCCGGACTCCTGAAACTTTTTAGTTGATTCCAGAATTTCACAAGAATCTCCCTGCTCCAAGCAATACCCTAGAGCAAGCAAACACAAGATGCTCTTCTCACTCCCCTGGAAACAGAGTCCAGGGGCAAATAAAGACCAAGACAGAAGAAAGTGGAGGCGATAGAGCGAAACTTGATTGTGATTGTACAGCGGGATTTTGTTGGACTTTTTGTTTTACTTAAAAAAAAAATGTATCCTTACTACTTTTGAATCTGGAACTTAGGTAAAGCCCATATGTCTATGGTCACTTTAAGCTTGAGCAAAAAAGATGAAAACAAACAAAAAAAATAGAGCAATCACAAATGTGAGAATGACATTTCCTCTCCAAAATTGATAGATCAGCTTCTCAACTATGCTCAGGTGGTATTTACTGTATATAGAAAGCAATTATATACAACGTGTAGTAAGAACACTCTTACAAGCAGACTGTGTTCCCTCCAAAAGTCATGTTGAATCCCTAAGCTCCAATACCTCAGAATGTGACTGAATTTAGATATAGGACCTGTAAGGAGGTGGGTAAGTTAAAACAAGATTTTAGACAGGCCTCATCTAACCTAACTGATGTTCTTATAAGAAGAGGGAGAAATACGAGGGACACACACACAGGAAAGACTGTGTGAGGCCACAGGGAGAAGGCGGCCGTCCTCAAGCCAATGAGAGAGGCCTCAGAAGAAAACAAGCCTTTGTTTGGACTTCTAGCTTCCAGAACGGTAAAAAAATAAATCTCTGTTGTTTAAGTCACTCAGTCTATGGTGTTTTATTATGGCAGGCCCCAGCAAAATAATATAAATCCTCGATTGTGAATCAGGGCACCTGCATTAGAATCACAGCTGTGTCATCTAATTCACTCTTTGATCTTTAGAATATCGCTTTGTCTCTCACAAGCTCAGCTTCTCTATCTGATAATGTAATCATCTTATTCTCTAAAGCTTGGTTAAATGACATATTTACAAAATGTGTGTGAAGGTACCCACCCAGCACATGGAGTTTCCACACGGGTGCTTACTACATATTTGGTGATTTATTTCCTGGGTGTCGGAGGAGGAGACAGGATCCAAAATTTTTTTACAACTTAGCTGCCACGTAAGTCACAAACATTTATGAGGGCTAACTAAAATATATGGCTTATGTGTGAATGTGGTGATAAATAGATCTTAAAAGATTGCAAGAAGGGATGCTGGTGTATGATGTTCTCTGGGTACCAGCAGAAGACTTTCTGAAGATGAACCCTGACCTAAACCCCATATGACAGGTAGGATTGGAGAAGAGTGTGGAAATGTTTGCGAAGCTGGTTACAGGCAGCAAGGAGTTGTGCAGGTCAGAGTGTGGCCTGTGTTGGTGTCCCATAGGAGACGAAGGTTTGCTCCTGAAGGCCAGGGGGGAATGCCAGGCTCTTCTTCTCTTTGGACGCTGGGAAAAGTGTGCACAGAGGACAGTCTTACATTGGGAAGGAAGTTGTTCTTATGCTCTCTATGACTTCCTTTGACTCCAAGATTCCCTAATATGGCTGAAAAGTTAGTGAGGATTAGTTTGATACATTGATAGACTTTACCACTGGGTAATTGGAAGCAAGTAAAAGACTTTTTGTATTATGATATGATCTATGATGATAAAATGTGCTCTAGAAATTCATCTGACAATGCTCTGAAAACATCTGCCAAGGGGACTGGTCTGCAACACAGCAGAATGTAGAGCTAGGTCTTGCCTCTGGCTCTACCATTTACTAGTTGTGTAACCTTAGGAATATGGAATATGATTTCATTCATTTATTTCCTTTTTTAAAAATTATCTTATGTTAGTCACCATACAGTACATCATTAGTTTTTGATGCAGTGTTCCAAGATTCATCATATATGCATCACACCCAGTGCTCCATGCAATACATGCCCTCCTTAATACCCACCACCAGGCTCACTCATCCCCCCACCCCCTCCCCTCTAAAACCCTCAGTTTGTTTCTCAGAGTCCAGTCTCTCATGGTTCATCTCCCCCTCTGATTTTCCCCAATTCACTTTTCCTTTCCTTCTCCTAGTGTCCTCCATGTTATTCCTTAAGTTCCACAAGAAAGTGAAACCATATAATTGACTCTCTCTGCTTGACTTATTTCACTCAGCATAATCTCCTCCAGTCCTGTACATGTTGATACAAAAGTTGGGTATTCGTCCTTTCTGATGGCTGAGTAATATTTCATTGTATATATGGACCACATCTTCTTTCTCCAACCATCTGTTAAAGGGCATCTCTGCTCTTTCCACAGTTTGGCTATTGTGGATATTGCTGCTATGAACATTTCAGTGCATTGGCCCTTCTTTTCACTACATCTGTATCTTTCAGGTAAATACCCAGTAGTACAATTGCCAGGCCATTTATTTTCATGCATGCATATGACTCCTTGGGGAATAATTGAGTGTATGTTTTCCATCTTTTAGGCACACTGCTGAACAATGAGGAAGTGGTATTGATCACATCTAACCAACACAGAGAAAGTATTGAAGAATATATAGGTTAAAGGAAGCACAAAACTAGTGTTCAGGGTTCAAGGAAGTGATATCAAGGCTTCCCAGGAAAAGGATGTCAGATGGGTCCTGATTTTTCTCCTTAAAAACAAAAAGTAGGGAGGGTATTTTGCCTGTGTACTTCATCAGTTTCCTGAGTCCAAATAAGATGAATGTACGGGAAAGGTTTAGAAGTTTTAAATGCAACATAAATATAGGATATTATCCCTTAAAGAAAGAATTGGCAGATCTTTGTGGCTGATTGCATATGAAGAAATGGTAAAGACATAAGGAAAGGCAGGTTATGGTTTTCAACCTGGAAAAATGAAAGGCTTAGGATATTTTCAAATTCTTTAAAACCAAGTTTAATGGTTTAAGAAGAAACACGGTTGGCTGAGAAGAAGGGAGCGGCCATGAGAGTGATGTTGACTTGAAATGATCTATGAATATATGATAGATTCAGCTGAGACAGGTAGGGCTCAGCTAGAAGAAAAAGGGATTATCAATATAAAGGAGAGGTCTGGGAATAAGGTCAGTGTTAAGATAAAAAAAAATGCAAAAGAGCTTTCCTTATCTGGATTTTAAAAAGAATGCTAGGGCACTGGAATTGTGTATCTCCAACATGAAGGCAGGCTGGATGCTGGTTACCCTGGTCTGTAACGGGTACTTCTGGCTGCAGAATGAAGGCCTGAGGGGGCTGGGGGGGAAGGACAGAGAGCCCATTAACACTGATGCCTGGGTTAGTGGACGGACAGATAAGGATTTGTAATCTACTAGCTGAAGAATTGTGGGTGAGAAGAAAGCAATTGATTGAGCCTCGGGGAAAGCCCACACTTGGTAGGCAGGAATTAAAAATAGTTGAGGAACAATGAATAAAACATTATGGATAGATTTCCTTAGTGTGAGAAACCAGTGCAAGCCTGGTTTCTGCCCTGCTCAAAGGGTGAGGGTATTCAGTCCATTCTGGGCAAGATTCATTTACAGTAAGAAAGAAAACATGGAAGACGGAGTGTTTATGGGGAAAGGCATGGCTTCTTGCGAGGGCTGTGCAGTGCTCACATCTAATGTTTTAGTTGAAGCCAATTCCAATTATTTAATGTTTGAATCTAATCATTTCCTTGATTTAGCAAATCAAAGATTTTTTTCCCTTTCAAGGGCAAAATACCTTCATTTTATTTTCTTCTCCATAATTAAGTAATTTCTTAATTAGTAATGTTCAACTTATCCAGTCTGAAATGACACATTTTATTCCTTTTTATAAAAGCTTTGCGTATACCCGCCCAGCCCCCGCCTGGTGGCGGAGTGCTTGTCACTCCTGTGCTCTTTTGTGTCCCTGCGCTCAGTCTCCCCCCTTCGCTCACTTTCTCACTTGGTGAGAGATTAGGCATCTCCAGCAGTTCTTCCTGAGCAGTGGAGAATCCAGCTGTGTCATCTCACACTGTCTGACTTCCTGGTGGCTTTAATTAGCATAAAGGAATTTCTCCTCAGAGGGGATGTCACACTGTGGCTTTGTGCCTGGTGGGCAACCCTACTTTTTGGTCTTTCACACTTGGCAGGCAGGGGGTGGGGTGTCTACTGGAGAGGCCCTGAGTGGCCTTGGCTCTGGCATTCCTCAAGACCTTGAAGTACTTCACACCTGAGGTTGGGCTGAGGTCAGGATTTGGGGAGTGGAGCACGGAGTCTGCCCCCTTTCTATTTTTGCAGGCTTTCTCCCTCTGCTTGATTAAGCACAGCGTCAGATGTCACTTCCCTCATGTCAGCCTACTGTAGGCTGCAGGGAATGGTAGGGGTCCAAGCAAAGGCTGGTCTGGATTGGACCGAACACCATATCCAAGTCAGGCTGTCTCGTGGGCCACCAAGGCCAACAATTTGTGACAGACGCCTGCAGCAAACAGCTCGGTCAGTCAGTGAGGACTTCCTGAGCTCGTGGGGTGTGCTCTGCTCTGTGAAAACCTCGCAGGGAAAGCAGAGAGAGCCCCAAGGAAAAAATTGGTGAGTGCCAGTCTTCAGAGTCCTTCTGTGTGTTATGTGTAAGTCCAGCCCTCTGACGTGACTTTACCTGAGACCCGACTGGGTGCCGACTGGGTGCAAGGAGTGATGTCTCCAGCTGGTGGCTGCTGCTCTTCCCTGACCCAGACCACGTGCCACTCTCTCCGTCCCCAGCCTCTGTCAGGCCTGGTAGCAAGGAAGATAATGATCCAGCACCCCAAGGAGGCACAATTAATGTTAAAGTAATAGAACAATAATGCCTGCCTGTGATGGGGACTTTGAAATCTCCAGATGAAAGGCCCATAGAAATACAGAAGTGCTGGCTATTATTAGCATTTATGTAGCGCATTTCATCTTCAAAGCACTTTGCAAATATTAACTAATGAACACAGAATACTGTCTTTTCTCTCCCCTCCAGGACAGCAAGGGGGAGCCTCTGATGAGTTTCCACTTAAATGGAAACACTGCTCTGTGGTGTGGAGGCAGAGGATACCCCTTTCAGTAGGCATCTTCAGGCTGTTTGGGGAGGGCTGCTCTGACCATCCATGAAAAGGAGCTGCGAGCCTGCCCTTTTGCCACGGGTGGCCAGGGAACTGGAGCATGGACCAGAGCTGCCCAGTAGAAGTATAATGTGAGATACATGTGTGATTCCAATTTTTCTAAAGTAAATAGGTGAAATTGGTCTTAGTAAGTTATTTAACACGATATATCCATGATATTATAATTTTAACAACATGAATTTACTAATGATAGCTTACATTTTTTTGGTACTATCTTTGCAATCAGAGTGTATTTTACACTGAGAGCACATCTCAGGGTGCACTAGCCATCTTTCTCATGCCCAGTTGCCTCATGTGAACAGTGGCTACTGTATAGGACAGCACAGATCTAGACTGTCTTTGAGAAGAAAATTCCAGAATGCCCTGGTGGTGTCATCCAGGGCTATAAGCCACACAGTAGAGTGGGACCCTGGTCAATTATGGGCCATAATCAGACAAACTCCAAATCCCCTCCTGATTCAGAAACCAACTAGCTGTGTGATATTGGACTTATTATTTAACCCATTTGGACTTCCTCATGTATAACTTTAGAGTGCTTCTACGTCCATTGTCACAGTTTTTATGAGGATTAAATGAGATTATTTTTGTAGACTAGTATGTGATAATAATGCAATAAACAGTAACTATTGTCTTCTGAACAGAGTGAGCTCCTATTTCAAGGCCCTGACTCTATCCCATTCTCCACTAATATCAAACGCATCCCAGTTCTGACTCTGCATTTGGCTGGGCTTTGGCAAAGGGGTAGACAGATGCATTCTCCCAGCCTCAATCCATGTGTGATCTGTGTTCTCACATGGATATACACTCACAGCTTTGTGCAGACAGGACAAGGAACCCTTGTAGGGTCACATGATTTGAAGAGAGGAAAGATAAAGGGGGCCAGGATCTGAAGTTTATTTCTGCAAGTGTCTTAGTGCCTCCAATGCCTTTCTACTGTCTCTCCTTTAACAAGAAACACTAGCTTCTCCATAACTCTTGCCGACCTTTAGCCTGACCATCCTGCTCACGTGTTGCAATCCTTCAAGCACGTCAGAAAGTCTTGCTTCTCCTTGCCTTTGTCCACCACATTCCTTCCACCTAGAGCAGTTCTTCCACCTTGACTCACGGATCTTGTGCTAACTTTAATCCTGGCACTTGGAACCTATCATTGCACTTACGTGTTCATGGCACAGCTGGTGTGCACTGGCTTCTACCTGTCATTGCACTTACATGTTCATGGCACAGCTGGCGTGTACTGGCTTCTCCAAAAATGGTCACCAAATCTTTACTAAGTCAGAGAAGGGAGCTGGTGGTATGGGACACAGCTGCCAGGGGCATCTGAGCCAGCCCCTCCCACCCATGCTGTGCATATTGTAGGTGCTCTGCGCTCTCTCCACTTGAAGCTCAGGGCTGCCCAATGTTATTTACACCAAAAATTCCTTCAATTTAAATCATTTTAAAATAAGAAGCAGCAACGGAAATATAAGTCGTCCTGTTTCTAAACATGTTGCTTCAAGAGACATCTTTTCTGCAAGAAGCTTTCTTACTCTAAAGCATTTCCGGAAGCTTCTCAACTTGGGAAGTGGCTCTCCTACTTGCAGCCCTTGATACTCTAATACGGAACAGGCCTTAGTGCAGGTCTCCCATTCACCAAGAAGGAGATAGGCTCTCAGCTACTTCTGGTCTGAGCTGCTAACTGAACGTAGATCCCCCGCTGCTCAGACCTCTCTGAGTCCATAAACTGAGTGGCCATAGCATACAGTAATCCTTGAAGGAGGAGTTCGTCCCAGATCCCTCATGGGGGTCGTTATTTGTTTAGGGTCACCAGCAGTGGTTTTGTAGGAGCTGTTGAGCCAGGGTTCAGTTTCCTTACAGGATGATCTTTCCTGGCATAGACAAGCAACTGCACGCCCTGTGTTCTGACGTCCTCTGCGTCCTGCCGAGCAGCTTGGGTGCCGTGCTGACGGCTCACTCTGCCCTCCTCTTTGAGCTGAGGTTTGATTTCTTCCTGGGTACTTTTTCCTTCCCCTCCCTTCTCCTCTTTTTCCTTTTTTGCATTTTATTTCCCTGCCTTTGTTCTGGTCTCCCTCCCCACCACTCCATGTATATGTTGGGTACTAGGGTTACATAAATAATCAACTACCTCTTAGGAGAGGGAAAGGGAATAACAGGAATTCATTTTCGTGAGATCAACTGGTCTAAGCTGATGTATTACCGAGGTTTATTTGCCTCCAGGAATTTCCTCTGGGGGCGTCTTTGGAGCAGAACACAAAAGCACAAAACACAACTGACCAATTGTGCAGAACTATTTGTAGGGAAAGATAGTGTGGTCGGGTGGGGAAAGGAATTCTTTGTGACCCTTGAGGTGGCCCGCTAAAGCTACAGAGCCCCTGTAGCATGAAATTTGATTACTCTTATCTTGGTGCACAGCTCCTGATAACTGCTATCAGTCAGGTTCAATTATCCAGCAAACTTCTACAGGTCTACAGCAGCAGGTAATATGGCATTAGGGTGGGAAGCTCCACCCTTCCCACGTGGTACCTCTGAAATGGCAGCAGACCGTCCACACCATGGAAATGGGCCAGCCAGGGATGACTTGGTGCTTTGATTGTACTCCTAAGTGATTCTATCAAACGATTGCTTTATTCTGCTTTTAATATTTTGTTGATTCTCTCCTCGGATCAGATATTTTAAGAGTGGCTTGAAGAGATTCCAAGGTGATTAAGGAGCTTGGAAAATGAAAACCTCCAAAAAAAAAAAAAAAAAAAAGGCTAAAGAACTAAGCATTATTTAATGTGGAAGAGGGAGGCTGAGGGTGATTTACTATCTTCAAATGTGCAGACAGGCCCCCAAGTTGGCTGCTCAGAACTGTATCCTGAAGCCAAAATAAGAGGAGTAGAGTGGTCACAGAGCGCGGCAGACAAGTGCTGGGCTGGACAGTTGGGAGAAGCAGTCCCAGCCCTGTCCCTTCTATTAGAAGTTGTCTGTGTGGCATTGGATATGTCCCTTAGCTTTCGGGGCTTCCCACTTGGTGGCCTGCTTCATTTCCTGAATTTTTCATGATTCTATGAGTCATTAGGTTAAAGTAGTGGTTAGATTGAAAAACGGCAAGTTTTCGCTGGCTGATAGAGTACTGCCTAGAAACAGAAGAACCTGCTAAGTAATCTTTTCAGTTTTTTGTTAGTTATTTTAAAAATGGAACCTGGGGTATTTTTGTAGAAATTGAGGAACTGGACTTTTTCAAAGAAGAGCTGGGTCTGAGAACAACCGTCAACTTCCACTAAGACAGACAAAAGCCCAACAATTCTGATCTCTGCTGTCAAAACAGTATTCCTGGGGTCTTGTAGACAGGGATGGTCTAGCTGGGGATTTTGTCCCTCTCCAGGTTAACGTGGGTAGCAGTTCAGTGGTGCAATCATTTAAATTATCCAGCACTTGGGAGGAACTGGAGAGCAGGAGACCAGCTGCCCTGGTTGCTCTGAGATTTGTTTAATGTGACCGGGGGCCAGTGATCTGGGCAGGGAACACCCCTGGGCAATCTGGGTTTTATCTGCAGGGGAGGAAAGACTTCTTCTTTTCCCCTATCAAGTTCTATAACTAGGACCTATGACTTGAGCTGACAAGATACAGTTCAATAGGAGAAAAACATACAAAATTTATGATGTTAGTATTTTTGTGTGACACTGGGGGCTTCAGAGAAAGAAGCTGTTAGACACCGGGGGCTTAAAGACCACTTCAACCAAGGGTGATACATTGTGGACACATGACAAGACTAAGTAAAGAAGGGCTTGGGAGGGGAACTGTAAATTTTCTGATAGTGACTAGAAAAGACACCAGGGAAACTAATGAAAGAAATCAGAGTTATTTTCTCCTGGTCTGTTTGTACAGATCCATTTTGGTGCTGACTCCCAGTCTCTGGTGATAAGAATATTCTTCTCTTCCTGGTACAGGGACATTTTCTACTGGGAAATTTCATGTCCTGCTTTTAGGTAAAAGAGGGGAGGGCCAAGAGCTCTCTGTGCACCTGCTGTTTCTCAAGTGCCTTCAGCCCAAAATAATCAATATGACAAAGAGGTATATTTTGGGGTAGCATGTTCTGAACCCCTTCACATGCTTCCTACAAAGGATGGTGCGGCAGCTGGGAAATGCAGCTGCATCTTTACCCCCTGTGACCCTTCTCTCCAGTCCAAAAGGAAGTTCAGCACCTTTTGGGGCCCATAATTTCTCTGGATATATTTCCACAAAAGTTGCTGTTGATCTTTATAAAAGAAGCTCATCTGCTACACAGTCCAGTGTGGGACATCCCATGGTTACCTGCAAGATCGGGCTAAGAGGAGCCCCAAAGAGTGGCCCCAGCACCCAGGTGCCGTGACAGCGGAAGCAGGTGTTATTTGGCAGAAGTCAACAACACTCCTGACACAATCCCAGCTACAAAGACAGTATATCCTAATTAACTGCAAATGCCTTGCTCATAAACCTGTCAGCGCCGGGCTCTAATGTCTGTACTTTTAATGATGCATTTGATTAGAAGGTAATTTTATTCACTGGGTGGCAGTCAGACCTGTTTGGTTGAGGGTCTCTTTCCCCTGCTCTTACTCCATCTTCCCTCTCCTGTTCAAAACATTTATAAAATTGTGATGTTTGAAACTATCTGATAAGTAAATAAATAAATCTACAAAGCAGTGTCACAGTGTCTCCTCAACACCAGCCTGTGTGTGTGAGTGTGTGTGGTGTGTGTGTGTTTGCTCTGTAGGGAAAAGTGAAGTGTGATTTTTCTAATTTCCCATAGGGACCCATCCCAGGAACCTCTTCTTTTCCAGCCTAGTATTCTCTTCACTTCAAGTTCAAATAATTGACATGACTTCATAGCGTATCACATTTTACAAATTGATTCCATGTTCTTTTATTTCATTTACCTCTTGCAATAAACCCATGAGATATTTGTGCCTCTGAAGAAGGAAAAGCAAGTCAGAGATAATATCCTCTATCTCAGGGACCCAGTCGGGAAATCAGGTATTCAAAGATGATCCCAGTTTAAATCCCAGGCTTTCTCTACCATACCATCGGCTTCTTTCTGAAGAAGAGGTTTCTCTTTTTTCATTGAAAACAAAACCTGAGGCTGACCTGCACAGGTAATTGCTTAGAGGACACCGGGAGCAAGCGTGGCTGGGCACAATCAAGATTCTGGACCTCCTGGATCCCATGTCTTGCTGTGGAAGCCTAAGGTCATGTTTAAGATGAGTAAAGGTCCAGACCTCAGGGTAAATCCAGGAGCCCATGTGAACTATGCTTTACTTCTCTCCCACATCTCGTCCTTCCTGTTCTTCCTGATGGTGCTGGTACTTGAGTCCACTCCCCTGTCCTCACTTCTCTGGTCCTTGCATGTTTTCTACATGTATCAGCTCACTTAATCTACATGTAATGTAGGCACAGTATGACCCCCTGAAGGAATCTGCTTGCAAGGTCATCTCACCCAAGGCTTCAGAGCAGGGGAGCAGAGGGGCTGTTAGTGTGACTTCATTGCCTGAGGTCTCCATTGCTGCTTATGTGAATCAGCATATTTCTAGCAGGTATCTGACGTGCTTTACACTGAGTTAGGTGCTATGAGAGGCACCATAGGAGAAATAATACACAATTTTAAATTTGGGGTCCCAGAAGGAGAGCACTTCTCTAAATTATCATTTAATGTCTGTATGTCAAGGCAGCATACATTTTCACCTAGGATTCTCTAAACACAGAGGCCTGAGTGTGATGCTCTCTGCTAACTCTCATCCCTTCTTCAGTAATTGAAGGTCGTAAAGGTTAAGTGGCTTTGATTCGTGTGTTGATTGGTGGTTGGCGGCAGTGCAGGGATTTGAGCCCAGGTTTTGGTCCCAGGGGCCAACCCTCACCCCCACTTTATTGCACCTCCAGTCTGTATGCATCAAGGGGCAAAAGGGGAGAAGAGCCTCCTCTACCCATCTCCTTGGAGCTTTAATTTTTATTCTCAAATGTTTCAAGCCTAGCTGCTCTTTAGGTGGTTGATTATACTTCTATGAAATCTCCATTTGAAGGAAAATTGTATCATGTGTTAGAACAGCGAAGAGGAGAACTCATGCCCTTGCATCGCTTTGTGTTATGTTGCCTTCCCTGATACTCTCTTGTGCGGCTAGCAGGGAGTTTGACACATTGAGTCAGACAGCCCCTTATTATTAAATCTGTTTGCAAATGTGTAGAAAGTGCCCTGCACACCCACCCTCGTTATGAGTGGTGGCAGGTCGTGGATATGAATCATAGGCTCCTAGAAGCCCTTGCCTTCTCCCTTTCCTTAAGTCAGATTGTCAACATTTCAGAAACAGTAATGGTAATAATGCTGGGCCGTCCAAGCCAGTGAGCAGCAGCAGCGTGCGCTTGGGGGCACACCCCTTGGAAGAGGGGGACAGCTAGGCAAAACAGTTTCGCCCTTCAGTGAAACAGCCTACACCTCACCCCAGATGTGCTAAGATAGGGTGATTGTGTGCATACCATCTAGTTTTAGGATGCCCTTGATTGTATGGAATTAATTAACTCAGTCATGATTGCCAAACATTCTAGAAATGCAAAGTGCTGGATAGGGGTTTGTTAAAACTAATAATCTTATAAACTAAGCAGGTTTGAGGTGATGGGTGCCCAGGGAAAGGACCCTTGGGAACGCCTCTTGCTCCAGCTCTGGTTCAAAGTCTGTGCTTTGTTCCTTAGATCAGCATCCCTCCTTCTGAGTCTACAGTGAAGTCAAGAGAGGGAGAGGAGGGGAAAGGAAGGATGTAGGGCAGTTGACTCCTCTCCATTGTCTACATCTCAGGTGGGGATGCTACTTGGCATTTATCCAACTGCCATGCAATTCCCCACATCTCCATGCCGCCACTACACCAGGAGGGGGATTTTCTTCTCCACTTGATTTGGAAAGTTATGGTTTCTATACTCCTGCTAAAATTCATGCAATTCTCCCTTCATTCAGAAAATCTCTGCAAGCAGCTGACTGTGGGCTGAGCCATTGTTAAGGTCCTAGAAACATGGTAGACAGAACTGCACATCAGATGCATTAGGAGGCATTTTTCTAATCCTAGGAATTGATCATTTTCCCCCAATCTGGATAAAAACCACAGTGGGGTATTTGATGGACTATCTAATGTAATCAAAGCACTGCCTTAGGCACTCAAGTGAGAATACATGCATGTAGTAGGGTTTAGTAGGTGAGGAAATCATATTCACACTTACACACTGTGAAATTGACCAGGCAATAAATACACTTTAACCACACTCCGTAAAGGGCTTTAGGGATTTATTAAAAAGGATTGAGGGTTGTAGATGGGTTGGTTTGGGAAGGCTTCATGGAAGAGGTGTGGACAGGGGAAAGACTTGGGAGGTGCTGAAAACTTGTATTCTGCATCTCCTATGCTTGGGTTTAGAACAGTCCTCCAATAATGAAATACATTTTAATTGATTTTGCTGAGTGTCTTGTCCTTGCCCCAGGCCACCTGGTGACAGCAACTTTAACAAAAGCAAAGCAATTAAATAGACCCTGTTGGCTTCTTGGCTTTCCTTTGCTGTCCCTTTAATGCCCTGGACCTGCTTCTCAACCAGCCTGCTCCAAACCCAGCCCCTAGATGAAGCCTCCTCCTAGCTTTCTGGATTTTTTCTTGTAAGGAGAAATCTGGAGACGAGGTGCAAAAACTTACTGAGAATTATGGGGTGCCACTGGGACACTCTGGTTTTAAATTGAGACCTCAGCCCGTAAAAAGTCTGCTGCAAATGCGGAGGTTTGGCTTCAGAAATTAAGGGCTGTCACTTTAAACTGATTTCTTCTTCCTGGGTTTGCTCTCCTGGCCCCAGCCTAAGGCAGAGGAGAAGGGATATTTTAAAGTGACAGGTTTAAACAGCCTCCATGTGTGCGGTGCAATCATTTTTCACACGAAGCCTCCTGGGCTCGTGCTGAGGGGCCCTGCAGGATCCAATCTCCCTCTATAAATTCATAGGAAGCCCCAAGCTGCCCGGCAGCAAGAGCGTTGGGGAGGGGCTGCCTGAGGCAGGGTAAGGGAGCAAGAGGCAAGAAAGGAGGCCCGAAGGAAGGGAAGCTCCACAGGGCACTGCAGTCTCCGGCCTCCTTGCACACCTCGGGGAGCAGGGCTGAGCACCAGGGGGCAGCTCAGGGCTGGCCCAACAGAGATGCGGGGTGGACTCCATGAATGAATTTCAAAATCATGTCTGAGAGTCCATTTCCATGAGGTATAGTGGAACGAGAACTGGAATTTGAAACAGAAAGTTTAGAATCTAGTCCTGTTTTGTTAAGCGCTTATGCTGTGTTGACCTTCACCAAGTTCTACCGTTCCAAACCTCAGCTTCTGGATCCCTCTGGAGGGCTGTTTCACCTGGACGCTGGAGGTTAGGGAGTGGGGCCACACCTGCCACGCTCTCCTCAACCGGGCAGTGGACCTAAAAGTATTCTGTAAAGTGCAGCACTGGACAAGTGAATGGCCTTTATTGCACCCCCACAGCAGTGCCCATAGAACTGGACGTCAGTGACTGGGGTATGACCTAATTTGCTGTTCTCACTGCACAGCAGTGAATGCCAGTCTCTCCTTAGCACTTCCTCAGAGGCATTACTAGTAATGACTGGGATTCCTCCCACCCCAAGGGCAAATGTCTCCGAATAAGGTTGAGAGCCTCAGCTAAGAAGTGCAATAACCCCAGCCACAGCTCTCTAGGCAGAGTCCCCAGGGTCCTGGCCTTGGCCATTGCCCTCTGGGCAGGAATGGACACTGAGCATGTTGTCCTCTAGGTCAGAGTCTGACCCAACGTCCCTTTGTGCGTGGCCACAAGCCCCAACTCCTGACCCCAAGAAGCCTTAAATGGAGCGAGTAAGTCCAGTTCTGGTTTGCCAGATCCCGATGTAGTTGTGCCTGCTTGTCCAGTAGTGAGAAGAAAGCTGTCTGGGAGAGGCAGGGGCTCCCGGCCACTGTCTGGCTCTGCTCCACAGACGCCCTCCATGCTGGTGGGCTGCAGAATTTCCAGACAAAGCCACAGGGAACCCAATCTAACAGGTGGGGAATGGAAGAACTGCCTTTTTTATTTCCATTACTTTAAAATCCTGTGATTTTTCTGAGCAATTCTTAGCTTGCTGGCTGAGCTTCGCAGCCACCGATATATTTAAACTTTCGGTATTAAAGATCTCAGAAGCCTCTCCCAGGAAATTACCTCCCCAGTTCAAGTAAGCCAGGTGCCCTCTTGAGACGCGTGGGATTCGTGTCCCCAGCAGAAACCTCTCTCTTTTCAAACTGGGAGATGGCAGTGCACGGGCCTATTACTGGAAATAGATGCATTTATGAATTTCAACATCCTATTAGCGGTGATGATCTGACAAAATCACGAGAATGGAGATATTTGGGTGTACAGCTGACAGATGATTTATGGGCTCAGATATCACGAGGATGTAGAGTGTGTCTGTGAAGAAGCCCTTCAGGAGATGGTGCGGGTGCAGCCTGGGCACAGGGGGTGCAGGGTTCCCTGCGTTATGACACGGGGCTGCCTTGGAGTTCACGGGGCCCCTTCAGGACATTCGTAACTACGATGCTCAGGCAATGACAATGGAGGGGTGTGCAAGTGTGGGAAGGGAGGGGCAGTGTGTGGGAACAGCGCTCGTCACTCTCGCTCACACGCCAGTCTCCTTGAAACAGGTTTGAGCTGACACAGGCAGATCAGCCAAGGTAAATTTCTTTTCCTCAGATGTAATAATTTAACTGGAATTGATAAAATGAAATATATTTTGGAATCACTATCTAGCCCAGTGAGATTGGATCATGACAAGAATATAAGGAGTTATGAATGTCTAAATGTGGCCACCAAGGGACTCTTTCTCCCTATGTCCATTGGACAGGGGCCCTGCTATTATTAATTGCCCAATTTGTGCGCCCATGACTGTGTTGACTGTTTATCCAACCCATTCTCCCTCCCTTTTCCCCCAGAGCAGAGAGTTACCTGGATCTTTATTGGCTTTTATGCCCTCTCAAGCTCCATCCATAAGAGAAAAATTGAATTGGTCCCATTAGCTTGATTTTAGTAGCCGTGGAGAAGGTAATGGATTCCAGGCCTGCTTGCCATTTAATTTAGATGTTAAAATCTCGCATATGATTGACCTAGATACATCACTGCTGCTGCCTTAGAGATTTGGAAGTGCACGGGAGGGGGCACTGGCAGCCCTTGTAGGTCATCAGTGACCCCATTTGTGAAATATCTAGCTAATTAAGCAAAGATGGTCACCAAATTGAATCCCCTCAGGGATAAAAGAAAGAGGTCGGGAAGAGAATTGGTCATAGCTGGTTCTCTTCATCTCAACCAGCACCATTTGAAGTAGATAAAAAGTGTGCTTTGTCCTGGAGGGAATGGAGCAAACCACCCCTCTCCCCCAACCAACTCACACTCAGACTGCGGGATTTTAGAACCATGGGCCACCGCTCCATGAGGACAAGAACCGTGCCTGGCGGCTTCCCTGCCATACCCACGGGGTGTCTTCCTGTGCCTGATTGGGGTGGGAGTTGGAGCGGGCTGGAGGGAGCAGCGGTGTGGAGGTTTACGACACATTTGTTGAAGGAACCATAGGGTTTAGATAATTCAGGCTACATCCAATCTACCCGTACCTCAGCTTAATCGCTTACACGTAGAGGGCGCTCTATAGCCAACCTGGAAGTTTTAAAAACCCAGCTTTGCCTCTTAAGTGCTGTGCAACCTGCTACAAGTCACTCAGCCTCTCTGTAAAGTTTCCTCATCTATAAAATGTCGTTCCTAATGATACATACCGCATAGGGCTTTTTTTTTTAAAGATTTTATTTATGTATTTATTTGTCAGAGAGAGAGAGAGAGAGAGAGAGAGAGCACAGGCAGGCAGAGAGGCAGGCAGAGGCAGAGGGAGAAGCAGGCTCCCTGCCGAGCAAGGAGCCTATGCAGGGCTCGTTCCCAGGACGCTGGGATCATGACCCCAGCTGAAGGCAGCCGCTTAACCAACTGAGCCACCCAGGCGTCCCGCAGCATAGGGCTTTTTGTGGATTAAAATACTATTGCATGAAAAGCTCTTTGAAGAATAGTTAGTGTCTTTTATAAACATGTTACTGTCAACTGCTGTTATTATTAAATGGTTCTCCCAACTTGCTTTTCATTCACCGGTCTTTGTGCCAAATTAAGATGGGAAACTCCAACCTATCAGAATTTCCAATCTATTTTGCTATAACTTAAAGCTCTTTTCCTTACAATGACCTCACAGAGGTAATGCAAATCCTCTATCAAATATACCTGGGTGACCAAGGAAAAGTCTCTGTGCTCTGTGGGGCTCAATCTTGCTTTGTTCTGTGTGGTGTGGAAGCCAAGCTCGGTGGCCTCCAGAGGACTCTTTCAGCTGCCCTGGCATGACTATAGGCCATGGGATTAGCAGCTACACTTAAATTATGTACCTGGGCACTGCTGTAAGTGCTTTTCTTGTATTAACTCACTTAACTCATATGATAATCTCACTGAGGAATTTCCGTTTATATCTTCATCCCAAAGATGAGGGAGCTAAGGCAGAGAGAGGTCAGGGAGTGTGCCATAGTTGCTCAGAAAGTGAGTAGAGGAGCCAATATTTAGGATCAAGGAGACAGTCTGTGAGGGTATGAAATAGAATCAGTGCCTCTGTGGTCTTCTGTTAGCATGGTTTTGTGAATCTCCCTGAACTCAGGGAGAAGCTAGAAATCAGAATATCTCTACTCTGTTGGCTTTACACAGTGACCTGACCTTGACATCAAAGAATATTTTCTATCCATAAATAGCAAAACACATCATTGTCAAATAAATGAGAGAATATTTGCTACTGTGAAAATGCCCCAACAAGCTGAGTTATTACTACTGTGTCATGATTATAACAAGAATAATGTGCATTTATGGAACACTTTATGTCCCCCAAGTGCTTCGTGGCCGTCCTAATTAGGCAGCCTGTTGACACATTCCCAGGAGATGTCTGCAAACGTTTATTTCAATGCTTCGGTGCCAGGAAACTTAGACGTACCTCTCAGCGTAGGATGGAGGGTCAGAGAAGGGGAATGGGAAAGCCAGCAAGGCTGAGCCCCAACGTGTGACTGACTAAGGATTAAACTTAATATGTTAGAAATGAAATACTTGATCCAATTCTCTTTGGACTATGTAAATCAAAAGTTAATTACTGGGAGGACCCCATTTGTATTTTTATTGCTCTATTTACATTTTATGAAACCATCTGGTATCATTAATATGCTCAAAGTCAGTTTAGCTTTATTTGTAATTTTACAGCAAAAGAAAAAGCTCATTCTTCCTCAAGTGGGAGAAACCACAGGCCCGAGAGAGGAGGGTGACCAGTATGGGTATGGACTTGACTGGAACAGTGACCAATGAAGTGGCTCCTTGGCTTCTCTTTGAGGGGATCTGGGCAGGTATGGGGGGGTCCTGGCAGCTTTTTGGCTTGGTCACTTGGAGGGAGTGAGATGCTCTGAGCTGAAGGATACTCTGTATCTCTGGGATGTGGATAACTTGTTAAGAGTGGCACAATGACAGGTTGAAGAACAGTAGAACAAGCCCACCAGCTGCCCTTTCCGGGCACCGAGCTATAGTGAGCCGGTCCAAAATATCACTGTCTCCAACCAGGCCCATCTGCAGGGCATCCCAGGGGCCACACACATGGATGGAGTCTACAAGCCCTCTTGTTCTTTTTCTCTTGTTCAGCTTCCCTAGGACACAGCTGAGTGGCCCCCTTGGAGGTGGTTAGGGAGATGCGAAACCACCTCCGGCCACTCTTGGCACGGGGACTCATGGAAAAACGCTGCCTCCCAATCTCGACCCAGAGTGAGCAGCTGCTGGAGGATTACAAAGCACTGGACCTTCTCGTTGTCATTTTAAATGTTATCTCAGCTGGGCAGTTCTTGCAAATGAGCTCTTCACCCTCCCTTCCTCTCTAATTCCCACCTCCCCAACCACCACCCTGCACTCCTCACAAATATGCTCTGGCCAAAACCACAGCCTACAAGTGGTGCACATTAACTAAATTGCAGCTTACTGGCTACGTTGGTGATGTTCCCAGATTGAGTTCCTCTGGCTTAACACTTGGATGCTAATGACAGGAGCTGGTGGGTCAGATGTGGCAGAGGGATAGCCTTCAAAATCGAAATGGCAAGAGTTAGCATCACGGAGCTTCAGTTTCAAACTAGTTCATGGGTCCATAAGTAAGGTATGGTGGGGATGCATTTTTTTTTTTTAAACAGTGGAAACATCTTTCTTTCTGCTACAGAAAAACTTGTACTTCATAACTGTCTGCAATCGTACCCTGCAGGTTTCAGAAACACAAAACAAAACCTTTTATTGATTCTGCCGAAAAATAACCGTAGTTTCTTTCTCTAAGTGATCCCCTGGTGCCGTTTCTTCCCTGTGACCCCTGTCTCCATAGTTTTCCTGACTCTGCCTCCTCCTCCCATCCAGTTTTTTCTCTGCTACAAGATATGAATGGGGAGGGGGGAGGATCAGAGGCTTTGAATAGGGAAAGAAAAATGAGAAAAACAGAACAAAAACACTGTACGTGCTTGATCATTTCTACCAGATAGTACAATTGCTTGGGACCCAGAAGGAATGTTTTGTCCTTCCTTCCCTACTCCCAGCTGGAGGCCATTTCCACATCTGAAACCACGGGTGCCATGCCCTGAACAAGGACAATGGTTAAGGCACTGAACTCGCTCAGTGGGCACCCCAGAGTCAGGACCTGATCTGTGCTCCATGAGGAGTGGTGCAGAGATGCCTTCTCTCCCTGCCCAGGGAGGCACCATTGCTCTATCCTGAACTGATCAGGGCCTGGCTGCCCAGCTCTTGGCAGGATGCTGCCCTTTGCTCTGATGCTTGTAGTTTAAGATTTGGCATTCTCCAAGCGAAATCCCAATATCCGACATACGTGAGTCTGGGACCTGGGGAGGGCTGATCAGGTGCTGTTATAATTCCAAGTGCTTTCCAACCTGCCCTTTTGTCTCCTCCTGTCACTCTGCAGCCCACATTTAATTCATGATGGGGCCCACCGTTCCTCAGGCCACCCCTCCCTTCATGCCCTCTTATGCTTCCACACATGTCCATTTTAATCCTCTCCTCCTTCCTTTGGCATCTGGTTTATTTGTATATAAAGTGCTGATGCAAATGTCCAAAATAAATTATGCTGAATAATAGACGAAGACAGCTACATAACTTATAATGCTAGAGGCCAGACAGACCTGCATGGGCTGTGTTCAGGCTGGCGGCCAATCCTCAGCTGCCTACCACAGTCTACTGGGCGTTTACACCTTTAATGCTAGGAAGCAACAGAGCCCTGTGCCTATGGCTCGGATGGTCTTCCTTGAGGTGTGTGTCTGCCCTAGTGTGGACCCAGACTCCTCTGCCCAAATAGCAACTGGGCACTCATAGAAAGAGTAGGTGCCACACCCACCCATCAACCCAGACACTCAAGTCAGCTTTTCAAGCAGCCCTAGCCTCCCATCCTGTAAGCCCCACTGTGTGCTCTAACTACCACCCTGCACCTATGCCCCCACCCCCATGTGCTCTTCCTCAGTTTCTCATCTAGCCCCAGCTTCTGCACTGTTTCAGTTTTTTGTGTACCCTCCACTTACCCTTCTATAGAAACTGCGTCACTCATGGGCCTCTAAATTTCCCCAGGCATCATCTTCCCTGGCAGGGCACATCAGCCCTGATCACTCACAGTCCCGGAAGCATCTCGAGTGTGAGGGCCCACTGGGCCTGGACTGGCTGCAGGCCATACACCTGGGGACTCCCAAGTCTTGCTCATTTGCCCTGATCTTGGGAAGCTGCAGGTTGGGTGGAAGTACATAGTGCCGGAGTTACAATGGGAAGAGAAAGTGTCCTTCAGCCTTGCAAACCCAGAGAGCCAGTTCTGCCCATAGAAGACATCTTCAGGAGAGAAGAACATCAGTAATTTTTCCCAGTCCTTGTTGTCATGTGATAATTGAGGACTGTGGAATGATGCAGATCACAGTACAACAAGAAACCTGAGTTGTGTAATTATGAGAGAAAATTCACATAGGTCAAAACTCATTAGCCATAGTGTAAAAACAATATTCTGTGATAATAGGTCATTCTCTGTGTAGCTTAATTCCCATCATGCCTCAGCGTCATCAGCAGATGTGACACCTTCCCCAAATGTGCATCCCTCTCCCTCCCTCGTAACTTTACGTGGTCTCTGACCCAGGTGCTGGGACCCAAGGACGTGGGCACTGTGCTAAGAGATTCTGAGTTTCCCGAAAGTCCACTGTGGGCGGGGAACTGTGCTCGCACAAGAAGTGTTATCTAATTCACACCTTAAACAACTTGGGGAGCTGGTGTTCACTCCGTGTTTCCAAGAAGGAAACCAGGTTTTGAACCAAGCAATGGTACTCAGATCACACAGCTGGCAGGTGAGGGGGCTGGGGACTCGGGACGCCTTAGAAAGTGTCAGGGAGCAGGAGGCCGAGATGTCTTCCGGGATCCAGCTTTTCCTCATAGGTGCCAACCTAGATCACATGGTGGGACATTTTCCACCCTGCGCTGCTGAGGGAGCAGTAGATGGAGCATTACCAACCATAGGCTTGAAAGTGGTGACCTGTAAGACCCTTGCTGGGTCATATACACAAGTGACTGGGACAGCAGCTGCATTCGAGATGGCCTTCTGAATGTTAGAAAATAGTTTGGGGGTTCTAAAAAAGGAAAGCGAGTTCAGGCCATGACAATAGTTGTGGAAAGATTTCAGATTCTCATTTCCTACAGAAAGATGGAAGGGCCATATAACTGTGAGATTAGTTCCGTCCATTTCACTTCCATGACTCACCAGTGAGGCCTGGGGGATCTTGCAACTGCTAAGTAGAGAATCCAGACAGAAACAGCTTTGTACACACACCCCAACAGGGGCCAGGACCTCTGGATCTGGGGGCCTTTTATGCACTTAGAGGCTCCTCTGGCTCCCTTGGAGTTGTGGCTTACACATGGAGGATAGGATCTGTGAGTGGGATTTTGCTTTCTGAGACTTTGGGAGAGAGGTTAGTGGTAGCAGAGGTGAAATATCTGAATGATTTTAAGACCTGAGATAAGAAAAGCCTCAGGCAGACAGAAAACATCCAGCATTTGCTATTATTAAGCAGGCTAAGTGACTTGCATGCCTTGAAGACCTATATGTTTGCTATGTGTCTGGAAGGCACAGAGATGGCCAAGGGGAGCTTCCCCTCTTCTGGCCTCTGACTCCCAAGGACTCCAGGAGTCTATAGTCCCTGTCCTGGACATTCTTGTCTGACAGTTTGTAAACCCCAGGAAAGCAACTGTGGGGATCACCCAGGCAAAGCTGAAGAAACTTCTTCAGAAGAAGGTCTGGAGCCCTGGCTTTTCCATGACCTTCACGCCTATTTGATTTCTTAATGCACTTCCCAGGTTAATGCCTCCAACACAGCTCCTTGATGACTAATTCTCATGTGATTCACATGCAAAAATTAGACACCCAGTGTACGGCTCCTCTCCCAGACTAGATAAAGAAGCCACTTGCCCCTCTTGTCTGGCGTGCTTTTCATCTGTCAAACAAGTGCTCCCGTTGGGACTTGGTGGCCTAGGGCATACCTGTGCTATCTCCCGCTGCAGAAGCCAGGGAAAACCTCACCTGCTAGACTCCAGCGTTCAATTTCACAATTTGGAAGAGTCTCGGGATTGATGGAATGGGTGGATATTATAATATCTGGTCAAGGAATAATGACACAGTCTGCCAAGAGTACAGGGTAACATTGAATAGAAATGACGTTATTGTAACCACTTTGTAGTCAGGATCTGATCAGCATGAACAGTTAGCAGGATTTCTCAACTCTGGCATTATTTTATTTATTTTTTAAAATATTTTGTTTATTTATTTGACAGACAGAGATCACAAGTAGGCAGAGAGGCAGGCAGAGAGAGAAGAGGAAGCAGGCTCCCTGCTGAGCAGAGAGCCCGATGCAGGTCTCGATCCCAGGACCCTGGGATCATGACCCGAGCCAAAGGCAGAGGCTTTAAACCACTGAGCCACCCAGGCCCCCCTTTATTTTATTTTTTTTAAAGATTTTTTTTTTTTTGACAGACAGAGATCACAAGTAGGCAGAGAGGCAGGCAGAGAGAGGAGGAAGCAGGCTCCCTGCTGAGCAGAGAGCCTGATGCGGGGCTCAATCCCAGGACACCAGGATCATGACCTGACCTGAAGGCAGAGGCTTTAACCCACTGAGCCACCCAGCCCTCCTCAACTCTGGCATTATTGACAGTTTGAGCTGTGTAGTCTCTGTGGTGAGGACTGTCCTGTGACTATGATATTTAATAGCATTTCTGATGTCTACTCAGTACGTGCCAGTATCACCACCTGCCCCCAGTTGTCACAGTCCCAAACTGTCTCCAGACATTGTCAAATGTCCTCTAGTAAGCAAAGTTATTGATAATCACTGAGGTAAATAATGTCAGCCTTCTCCATCAGAACTACACAAAGTGAGGTCCTGGGACAGGTAGCAGCGGTGTCATCTGGGGGTTTCTAAGAAATACACATTTTCACCTCATACCCAGACGTTGTGAAGCAGAAGTTCTGGCTCTGGGACTCAGGGGTTTACCTTTTAACAAGCCTTCCAGGTAATTTTTATCCATGCAAAAATTTGAGAATCAGTGCTATAAGGTAGCCATTTGTCAACCATGGCTATTGGAATGGTTTTAATTAAAACCATTTTAACTAAAATTAAAAAATTAGTTTTTCAGTTACTCTGCCCACATTTCAAATGCTCAATAGCCACCTGTAACTGGTGGCTACCAATATGGGATAAGGTAGTTACAGAACATTTTCATCACTGCACAAAGTTCTATTGGAGTGCACGGTTTTCCACCATAATGAAGTTGCTGCCAAAATGTGGATGCCTCCAAGAACCATCAGACTGTCACTTTTGCTACCAGCCAAGTCTTATGGAATAGGCACTGGCTACCTTCTGGTATTGTGTAGCTAGTTATAGAAGCAAACTGAGAGAAGCCACATTTCTTCCACTCTTAGATTTGCATGTAAGTGAGATATAACAGCATCTGCCTCCCCCAGGGCCTATCTATGGTAACAGTCAAGGCAACTGGCCAGAGAAACATAAAGTTTGGGATAAACTACATAATACAGAGCAGGCCTAAATCTTACTTTGAGACAACACATTAGGGTAGGGAAATAAAAACAATTCTAAATCCAACTACTACTCCATGAATAATAAAGGACACAGGTGTGTGTGTCAGGTTCTCTGCTGGGGCACTGGGCCTCCTGGTGCGGTGATGGGGACTAGCTCATTCTAGTGCCTGTACCACTGGCCTGTGTACAGCTGATGAACTTGGGTGAGCGCCAATCCCCCAGACTTCTGAGAAGCTCTTGTGGAGCTCTTACTCTAGCAAACCCATACATAGAACTTAGCATGTTCCAGAGGAAGACATAATAGTTCTCATGGCACCAAACTTCCAGGCAGTGCCTGTACTACGGTAGTAGCATACCTGCCACCACTTCTCCTTGCCATGCCTGCTGCAGACAACACGAGTCAATCCCAGATGCAGACAGTACCAGCCAATCCACATTTAGATGTACAGGGGACACCGGTTCACAGTATCTGTCTTGTAAGTCAGACTCTCGTATCTGCCTCAGTTTCTTTCTGGAAAACCCAAATGCAACTGGCGTATACAACAGAATGACCTACTGCATTTCTCCTGTGTTTCTTGGCTTCCAGAAGGCGATCACTTAAGACGAACCCTTTCTTTCACCACAAACTGTAATTTGCTGTCCCACACGAAGCTACCAGACCCCCTGGAACTGCACAGGCATAAGTCTCTGGCTGAGGGCCTCCGGGGTTGGTTGATTCCAATTTGGATTATACCAAGCCGGGAGTTCTCTATGAGTTATTCTTAACTACAAATGAAATAAAATAAGCCTATAAAAAATGCACAGGACATTCCCACCACAGTCTGCCACAGTTTCAGCAGGACCTTCTCTGCGGGAACCCAGTCTTGAGTGAAATCTGCTCAGTGAGGAAAAGCTCTTAAACCTCTGCCAGACAGCCCAGTAGGCTCAGTGTTATTTGTCTCCAGCCTCCCTCATCTCCCCTGAGACAGGCTGGGAAAGGGCTTCACTGAACAAGAAAATGTAAAAGGCACTGACCCCCTCGGCCTGGCTGCGGCTGCTGGCCGGCTGGCGCACCTGCCACCCAGGCTGATGGTTCTTCCCACTGCCTGTCTGGCTCGCTCATTCCTCTGGTCACTGTCTTGAGTGCTGTGACCCTGTGAAAGTGTCCTCTTCCTGGACTCCACTCTGGTCTCCCCATTGTGCTTAAGTTAGAAGTACTTTAAAGCATAAGAACAGACAGTGAGCTTCTGGTATGCTCATTTTCCAGAGGCCCTAGGAGTTCAAGAGCTGAGCAAGACAAGAGGCTTCCATTCTACCCATGGAAAGGGGTGAGACTGATGAGCAATTAAAAGAGGAGGGTTTACCCCTGGTGATCTGTTTGTGGGGGAATGCAGGGGGATAGCAAAGGGGCTGCAGCAGCAGACCACGGTGCTAGGGAATTCCAGCCAAGAGAGATTGTGAAGGTTGGCTGGAAACCAAAAGGACAGGTATGTTTGGTGGAAATGGTCCACGGATCTGAAAGTGAGGGACTGTCCCCATTCTCTGAAAGGAAATGACCAAGTTCCTACAAAGAGGAGACATAAGTATAGTCAGTTGACTTGGGTAAAAATCTTATTCTTCAACACAAGCTATGGATTGTACCAGGTCAAGCCATGTGTTCTGATTAGCTCTATTTCTGAGACATACACACATAATATTGGTTTATGGCTGTATACATATCTATACAATTATTTATTCATACCATATATATTGATACAAAGACTACATATGATATTTGTATATAAATTGCCTATATACACACTCATCTATAGCAGCTCATATATTTATTTGTATATATACATACAAATATAAATATATACATAAAAATACATATATATATATACACCACAATACATATACATATTTTATATATATACATATATGTGTGTGTGTAATATATACACATACACACACACAAACACACATACAGCAAATAAAGATTTGGCTACAAAATGTGTATGTATAGACATATTGGTTCAGATAAATGAACCTATGTGCAAATAATGACCTGATAATCAAAAAGGCATAGTCTTTTTCAGATAGTTTCAGATAGTTTCAATTTTGAGTCCCAGTTCTGTCACTTAGGGAAGATGTTCCCTTGGGTGGATTATTTAATTGAGCCTTAATTTCCTGTTCTGAAAGTAGGCGTAATGGCACATATAAATTTCATACAGATGTTATAAGGAATAATATAATGAATATAAAACATACGGAGCAGGCGATGAATGGTCGATACAGCTATGCTCCCACCTTTCGCGCTACTACATCTACTTGAAGAATGACTCTCTTATTCTCTTGGGTGGGTAATGAAAATAGGGCAGAGTTGGTGGCATTTCTGTTTGAGGTGTTCCAAACAAATTCATCCATTATGTACCATCCAGAGGGTTCCTAAGGGATATCTTCTTCTTCTTCTTTTTTAATCAAGTTGCTTCTATTGGAAGAATGACTCATTTCTATTTTATAACTGGACGATTTATTGGAGAATCTCTGTTGGGGTTTATAAAACACAAGGGTGCAGGTGACAGCTTGTAAATCCAGTTTCAGGGAGGTAAATGTCAACTCCGTACAAGGGAGAACTTTCTCAGAAAGTTGCTTCTGAAGGGAGTGAGGTCCGTGTCATATAGGATGCTTCGGCAGAGGCAGAGCAATCATATGTGGGAATTTAAATATCAGATGAGGGTTGCGCTACATGTTTTTTGAGAGCCCCTTTGGAAAAGAAATCCACATATTCCCTGGCCTTTTAAATAGTGCCTTCTGAATGTGGTGTGCTGTGATTTCTGTATTACCTGCACACCTATACCCACCCCACCTCCCTCCCGGTGGCCTCTATTCATCAGTTACAAGGCCCTGAAGGAATCCAATAGCGAGGAGGTGAGATTACATTCTGAGGAAATGGGTAAACTGAAATGGGGCTGGGATTGAACTCAACCGGGCAGCCAGCTTCATTTAGCGGCTAGTGCAGTCTTATTAGGAAAATGCAGCGATCCAGAACAGCAGCTCTTGCCTGCTCTCCTGGTGGCAGGAGCGGGCGGGGCCCGGCACGCTGCAGGTGGAAGAGGGGACCCTTTGCGCTTTGCTTTGAGCTGCCTCCCTGGCAGGACAGCTCATCTGGACTCAGCTCCCTTCAGAGATCAAAGTGGACGTCCCCAAGCCATTCAGCCCCTGCCTACCAGGTCTGTTCTCTGGGCGCTTCCTTCCAGGCGAATTTCTTCCATTGCCTCACTAAGTGTTCCCCCAGGGCATTTCTGATATATGTTTCTCTTCACCGGTCTGAGAATATAAAACACGTTGCAGTGGGCCCTGGGAATAGAACGTAGAACACACTGAATATCGAGATCAGAACAGTCATGAGGGGAAATTAGAAAATGATGTATGAAGTACATTTGAAATATCCATGAAGACAGTATCTGTCCCTGTAAGGACAGACAGCAAATGAATAAGGATAGGTGAGAGCAACTCAACAGCAGCTCTGCAGGCTCATCTTGCTGAAAAGAACGACTGGAGTTCATAAGATTTCTACCCCAGCTATTAGTAACCTCACAAGCCCCGAGAGATGGATGTTTCTGCATTTTTTTAATCCTCAGTCTTTCCTCTCATGCTCTATCTCTTCGTCTCTGCCTAATTTTCTGCCCCATCTCTCTGTCTCTTGATTTCTCTGTCACACACACACACACACACTCAAAATATCACCTTTTCCTGAACTCCTTTGAGGTTTACAGGACCATAAGCCTGGGAGAAGGACTTTTGGTTCCCTGGTTTATAGCTGCGTAAGGCTTCCCTGTCTGTAAAAAGGTAGAAACACTTAAAGATATAACTAGGTATTTTTGTGTCTACGGCACATTCCAAGATATATGCTCATGCCATTCTAAAGGCAGCTTTGGCAATTTTCAGATGAAAAATGTCATAGAAGTTTGAGATTCTGTAATTATCTATTTACATGCTATGGATGCCCAATGAGGAGTCCACAGATTGCCTCATTTGCTGGCTATATAGCTGTTCATAAGTAAGTGTAATGTGACACACACCCTATATTGGTTCATGGGGATGGGAAAATTAGTTATGTCACATCTGAAAGCCACTTTGCATTCATAGGTCATAAACCAAGAGGAAAAATAACCAAAAGTTTCACTATTCAATTTGTTTACTCTGAGCAAAATGCAACCTCTTAAGCTGATGAGCGGAGGGTGCAAGAGATGGAAAAGGCTTTTAGGAGCTCACTTTAAAAGCTCAAAAGGTGTCTGGGACATTAAATAGCTGTTAAAAGCTCTAGTTGGATAATTTAGGTGTAAATGAGTATGAACTATATGGATTAAATTTGCCTTAAAATGCCAGTCTGAAAAATTAAAGAAAGACTATTTGAGACAAACACAGTTTGCCTTTTTTCAAACCCCGAACGTTTTGAAAAAATAATTTCAGAGTCTCAATGAGAGCTTAAATGTAGTCAGATTTAACTGTCCCTAATGATCTCCCCATTAAAAGCTACAATTCAGTAATAATTATACCCACATTAAAATAAGTGCATGTGTTTATACACACACCACATAAAGTGTATGAATTCGGTCTAAGCTTTTAAAACCTTTTCTATCATAAATATATATAGTATATATAAATATATATATACACACACACACACACATACATACATAGAAAAGTTCAGCCTATGAATCTGAAAACGTGGATTAGAAACACCTTTACAATTTAATATACTTGTTTATTTCATCCTTTTGGGTACTGTCTTTTATTTTTATTATTATTAAAATTGGAAAATTATACATTTATTGTATATTTTGTCCCCATATTATTAACTGAAGTCCCTCATTTGTGAAATTAATATATGAAGAATTTCTTTGCTTCCTTCTGAGAATAGTCATATTTGAAATAATGTTACACTAAAATACAAGTTTTCAACTTTAATTATAACCTGTAGAGCTGTCTTTCTACATTGTGATCCTTATACAATAAAGTTATACACAAAAAACATATTTTTAATTATTCATTTTATTTATCATTATTGCTCTATTAAGACCATACTTTTGTTTGATTCTAATGTGCTTCTCTTATAATTCAAACATTATGTGCAACATTTGACAAAAAAAATTCTATTTTATATATTCCACTCTCTATTGTACTATTTCTTGTTTTTATTTTATTTTTTATTTTTTTAAATTTTATTATGTTATGTTAGTCACCATACAGTACTTCATTAGTTTTTGATGTAGTGTTCCATGATTCATTCTTTGCATATAACACCCACTGCTCCATGCAATACGTATCCTCCTTAATACCCATATTGCCTTGAACATGTTGCCTTTTCTCTCTTTTCTCTTAACTCATCAGGGTGTTGTGGGTTCAAAAGGAAAGGGACCCAAGCTTGAGAGATGAGAAAATGGGGGCACAGAAATGTCCATGACCTTGTCCTAGGTTACAGTGGCAGCCAATGGAGGTATTAAGCTACAGAATGACTTACTATTCTTTCAATTTCCAGGGTTCCATTGCAGTATACAACTAAAATTTAAGGTGACTAGCTCCAGACCATTGACATGATTTCTGGAGTTTTTGAAGTACCATCAGAGTAACGGTTTGATGTAAGGTTGAAAAGAACAATACAGATATGTACCTGAAATTTGAGCATCTGGAAATTCACACTACCGATGCTGTGTCATGAGATCACTCAATCTCTTAACAGTTATGAGGCCAGGTTCTGTCCTGAAGGGTCCGACACATGTTAGGGTATCCCTGAATTTCACGCCAATGGCTTATGTGGCCTGCATCAATTACCATGGCAGTACCAATTGAAGTCTGACTTTAAACCATAAGTTCTGTGAAATCATGGGTTTAATTAAAAAATTACTCCTTTAAAAATATTCAGTATATGATTTTTAAATTTCCAACCATATACCATCTAAAACCACTGTGTATGGTATGCACCCCCTAATTTCTACAACATTGGTCTAGCTTATTCATCTGATAGAATATCTTTATTAAATCCAGTTAAATTCAACAGACATTGGCCTGCTGTGTGCCAGATCTCAGTAGCCCTTGAGAGTCAAGTGTAAAAAATACCCATTTCCTGTATTTGAGGTGCTCATTGGCTCCTCACATTCCCGTAGTAACATACATCTTATGTATCACTTAGCTTTTGCTGCATGACAAATTAACCCCAAAGCTTACTGGTTTTAAGCAGCAAATATTTATTGTTTCTTAAGTGATCCGTGGTTGGACTGAGCTTGTTCTAGTCTGGGCTAACCCAGGCTGATCTCTGAGATCTGTTGGAGGCTCAGCTGGGCTGGATGGTCTCACATGTGACATTTCCTTGATGTCAGCTGGAGAAATGGGGAGGCTTGGCTCTACATCTCTCTTCATCCCACAGGGTCTTATCCCCTGGTGGTATTTACAGGTGCCCCAAGGGCAGTAAGAAAAGTCCCATGACCCAGTGCTATGGGAATGTCTATTAAGGCAAGTTTGCTGATGTTTCATTGGCTAAAGCAAATCCCGTGGTCCAGCTCTACTTTGGGGAATGAAGAAATAGAGTACACCTTTTGATAAGAGTGGCAGCGAAGTCACATTACAATGTTGCTTGCATGCAAGGATGTGAGGAATTTGTGGCCACATCACATTACCACATAATATATCTTTTAACATAGCAGAGTAGAAATCGGTATGTGGAAATAAAAAAGGAATCAGATTTGATGTATTAAGGAAGACTTTGCTGAGTTGATGACCTGTGCATAAGATTTTGGAGGACAAATGGAAGCTCTTTGACTTTAAGAAATCTGACTAGAAGAACTAGAGGCTGGAAAGACATACAGAGAATCAAGGTGTCAGAGTGCACAGAGAACAGAGGTAATCAGACTCGATTGCCCTTGCTAAAGGATAAGGCTGGGCTATAATCATGATCCTGAAATTATATATAAAGTACTATATTGTTCTTAATACTTTTGATTTTATTATTATGAGTTTTTTTTAATTTTAGATTTTCTCTCAACCCAAATGAAAATTAAATACCTTTTTGGAGGGCATCTGGGTGGCTCAGTGGTTTAAAGCCTCTGCCTTCGGCTCAGGTCATGATCTCAGGGTCCTGGGATCGAGCCTTGCATCGGGCTCTCTGCTCAGCGGGGAGCCTGCTTCCTCCTCTCTCTGCCTGCCTCTCTGCCTACTTGTGATCTCTGTCTGTCAAATGAATAAATAAAATCTAAGAAAAAAATCTGTAAATATCTTTTTGGAAAAGGAACTTTGTCTTTTTATTCTCCAAGGTGTTTTGTTTGCAAGCCATACTTTGCAAATTAACCATAAAAATTAAGCTTGCTTTTCTTTTGAGAGGTATGCTTTAGAAGATGCACACAATTAAACCAAGACCTGAATGCTCTCTAGACTATAGATTCTGAGAACCTATTTTTTCCCAAGCTCCTCCTTATATCTGTCTCTATTTATTAAAATGTTAAAATGCTTTCTTAGCCACAATCTGAATCATCCCAAATTGTAACTGGATATTTCACTTTATTATTTAGAACTCTGTTTCTAAAAAAAGTTAAGCAAGTTTCCTTAATTTACTCATTCACACAAATACTATTCTAGGCACCTGAGTAAAACAAACAAAGGCCATAGAGTCATGGAACTTCTAGACTAGCAGGAGACAGAGAATAACAACACTTTTAGCAGGGAAGTAAATCATAGAGATTATTAGATGACAAGTGTTTTGGAAGAACTAAATAAATAGAAAAGAACAAGGAGAGTCAAGAGTGCAGTGGAGTGGCAAAGATAAGCTGCAATTTTAATAGAGTGCTCAGGGTAGGCTTCCTGGAGAAAGAGAAAAATGGACAAAGACTTGAAGGTAAGGGGTTAGCCAAGTGTGGGAAAAGCTTTCCATGAAATGGAGGCAGGAGGTGCAAAGGTCTTGTTACAGAAATGCACCTGACATATTTGATGAAGAACAAAACCAGTCAGTGTGGCTGAGATGAAGGAGCAATGAAGGAGAGTTGTAGGACGTGAGATCAAAGACTGACTGGAAAAGATTATTACCCAGCCTTATAGACTGTTGGAAGAACTTTATACAGATACCAGATTTGTTTTATTGTTGTCCTTGCTTATTTGGTCAATTGGATGGGTGGTTGTCATCTTAGTGCGACTGGCATTATTTTGCGTGTTTTCATGTTCAGGTTCAAATACATGAAAAGTCCTGACTCCCCGTCTCACTATGCTAGTACACTCTACACCTTTGAAATGCTCTGCTCACAGTGAAATATATATTGTCCAGGTGAGAGTGGGCATGGCCAGAATGATGCCACTGGAGTTCATGGCTCTGTTTGAGTACATAGACTACTTTATAGTGTTTGTGATCACAAGTCCCAGACTCAGTATCTGGGTAACTGGCTTCCATTCTCTATTCTTTCACTCCATAACTAGGTGAGTTTGGGTCAAGTGCTTATACTCTTAAAGCCTTAGGTTCATCTACTTTGTAGGGTTTTTGTTAGACTTAAAAGAAATACTGTGTGAAGAGCATGATGTGATGATGATTATGGTGGTGGTGATGAACTCTGTTTTGCCACAAAACTGGATGGTTTTCTGTCCTGGGAATGTCTTCTGTCATAAGATTCACAGTTGTAGCTATAAGGAAGGCTTCTGAGTCTCGGCATCTTCCTGGGAAATTCCTTCCATTCTGTTGATGCCAAATAAGAGCATGGTCACAAACTCTTGAAGGAGTTCAAAGTTTTCACAGCCTACAACAACACATAGACTCACATCACCTCTGGCTTATATGCAGATTGTGTGTGGAAAAAAATCTCTAGAGGCTCAGGACGGTTTATTGATAATGTCTCATTGCAGTGTGGTAAATACATTTATCACAGATGCAAAAGTTTGAAGTCCCATTGTTCCAGATGAGTGAACGAGAAGACTCAGGGCTTCAAGGGTTCAAGCACTAAAGAAATCAAAAGATTTCTTTGCTTGGAGAGTGATTTTGGGGGCACTGGGTGCTGTGGTCTCACTTAGAAGCCCTCAAAATGATAAATAACAACCTACTTGCTCCCTGGGCTCCAGAAAACCACGATCAGAAGGCAGAATTTGAAGGAATCTTCACCAAATTTTCCAAACTTACAGAAATATTTGAGTCCTCATGAGCCACTCATCAACCAGGTGATTAGAAAGCTGAGGTTGCAATGGGCAAGGCTCCTTTTGGAATGATGCTTCATTTTATCTCTATTCATAGGTAGTTGTAGTTCATAGAGAGATATCCCTGTGTATCTTCTTTCATTTTACTAAATTCTCTCCTCTTATGATAGTAATGATTGAAAGTCTGGAATGGAGACATGTTATCAAAGGGCACCAACAGGTTTAAGAGACCCAGGTTATTCTTACTGTGTGTTTGTTCAGTATCTAGTACCTCAGGTAATTCTTGGCAGTCTCATAAATAGTGTGCTCAGTAAAGCAAATTAAAAGAAGTTAGGTGAACTGCCCAAGATCATACATCTATTAGAAAGTAGAAGTGGCATTGGAATTCTCATCTTTCTGAGTTAAGGTCCAGGTTGATTTTCACTAGAAAATAACTTCATTCCATCTCACATTTCCTCTAAAAAGTAAGTTTTAATACACATAGGAACCTCCCAATCCTCTAACACCATACCTTAGTCACTTCCATAATGGTGGAACTAGGGATGAAGAAGGCAACAACAGAGGATATGTCCATTTGCACTTAGTTTCCATGGCTTTGCTAGTCAAAAGGAAAAGATGTTCTGTCAAAATAGCACACAATGCATATGGGTCTTCTTAATGTAAAGCTCAAACGAAGTTCTTCAGAGAGAACCCAGGCCAGCAGAAGGAATCTTATCCATGGAACTCTGTTGTGTCAGTCATGGTAGAGCTGCAAAATCCCACAGTGAGTCAAACCTGGAAAGAGGAGAGAGAAAGGAGGGACTGTCAGGAGAAAGAGATACAGGGGAGCAGAGCGAGGGAGAGCCACATTATTTTCTTTATTATGCTTTCCATTTGCCTTCATTTTCCTGATGTTCTGTCCATCAACTGGTAACACCTAATTCTCTAAAAAATAAATACAACTTGAACAAATTAAGTGAAAGGCTTTGGAGAGCCCAATTACTCTGTGTCCCCCAGTTGCTTGGAAATGGACTTCATTTCCCTGTAATGAACAAAAATAGTGAGTGACAGCCTGGCCAAATGAGGCACGTCCCAGCTCTGGCTTCATCTGTCAGGCACAGGCAGAGAGAAAGACTTTACGGATTGTTGCTGCAGCACACACAAATGTGTGTGTGTACACACACACATGCATACTTAAAACTAAATTGAAAGGCACCTGCTCCTGGGAGAGCTGCTATTTTTTTCCTCCCAATTCATCACTGCTATTGCTACTTCTTGAAAATCTAGTAAGTTTCTCAGAAAAGTCATGTTTATTATGGAAGTCATTTATTAATAATAAATACAGGTGAACTCAGAAACAGAAATATTTTGTTTCCGCATACCTAGTGTGAAGGCAATAATGGGTAACTTACTTCTTCTACCTTATAGTCTGGGATCAATTTTTTTTATTACTTCTCTAGATATTTTTGTTTCATTCATTCATTCATTCAACAGATACTTTATGGAAGTCTGCTCTCTGCCACGACTCTAATAGGTGCAGGGTGGTTGCCAAGCTGATTAAGCAATATTTCTCTATAAGAACTTCTTAACTGGTGGAGGGGACAGACACAGCAAAAACACGTATCTAGGGGTGCCTGGGTGGCTCCGTGGCTTAAGCCTCTGCCTTCGGCTCAGGTCATGATCTCAGGGTCCTGGGATCGAGCCCCACATGGGGTTCTCTGCTCAGCAGGGAGCCTGCTTCCCCCTCCCCCCGCCTGCCTCCCTGCCTACTTGTGATCTCTATCAAATAAATAAATAAAATCTTTAAAAAAACAAGTATCTAAACTATAATGTGTTATATATTATGCTAGAACATTCCCTTTGAGGAATAATATAATGTCTTTGAAATTCAGATTAGTAGTACTTGCCCCTATATATTTATTATGATGGGTGTGCTATTTGTCAGAATATACATAGTTGCATTTCTATTTTCAACTCTAACTTTAGCATTAGGACATCAGACAGGTGTGCCTTTTCCCATGTATGATATGAACCTTCCATTCTTAAACTGCTTAATACTGAAAAAATGTCATTTCTTTATCATCTACTCAACAAATAATTACTGGGGATCTCTTCCATTCCAGGTATCATACTAAATTGGGGGATTCTAGAGGTAAACATGGCTCATGCAGTTCCTACACTTATGTGGTTTTAATCTATCAAGGGAAATAGATATTAAACAAATAATTGCACCATAATTATTTAATTACAGCTGTAATTAAGTGATATGATGGAAAAGGACAGAATGTTTTAAGAATGTATAATGAGGAATGTATAATGAGGACATAGTTTGGGGAAGTGAGGGAGGGTTCAAGAAAAGCATTCTTTGATGAAGTCCCAAAAGTTCATTTTTGCTTTTGTTTCCTTTGCCTTTGGAGGCGTATCTTGAAAGAAGTTGCTGTGGCTGATGTTGAAGAGGTTACTGCCTAAGTCTCCTCTAGGATTTTGATAGATTCCTGCCTCACGTTGAGGTCTTTTATCCATTTCGAGTTTATCTTTGTGTATGGTGTAAGGGAATGGTAGAGTTTCATTCTTCTACACATAGCTGTCCAATTTTCCCAGCACCATTTATTGAAAATACTGTATTTTTTCCTCTGTATATTTTTTTCTGCTTTGTCAAAGATTATTTAACCAGAGAGTTGAGAGTCCATATCTGGACTCTCTAATCTGTTCCACTGGTCTATGTGTCTGTTTTTGTGCCAGTACCATGCTGTCTTGGTGATCACAGCTTTGTGGTAAAGCTTGAAATCAGGCAATGTGATGCCCCCAGTTTTGTTTTTCTTTTTCAACATTTCCTTAGCAATTCAGGGTCTCTTCTGGTTCCATACACATTTTAGGATTATTTGTTCCAGCTCTTTGAAAAATGCCATGGAATTTTGATTGGGATGGCATTGAAAGTATAGATTGCTCTAAGCAGTATAGACATTTTAACAATATTTATTTTTCTGATCCATGAGGATGGAATGCTTTGTGTCTTCTCCAGTTTCTTTCATGAGTGTTCTGTAGTTCCTCGAGTACAGATTTTTTACCTCTTTGGTTAGGTTTATTCCCAAGTATCTTATGGTCCTTGGTGCCATAGTAAATGGAATCGATTCTCTAGTTTCCTTTTCTATATTTTCATTGTTAGTATATAAGAAAGCAACTGATTTCTGTACATTGATTTTGTATCCTGCCACATTACTGAATTGCTGTATGAGTTCTAGTAGTTTGGGGGTGGAGTCTTTCAGGTTTTCTATATAAAGTATCATATCATCTGTGAAAAGAGAAAATTTGACTTCTTTGCCAATTTGAATACATTTTATTTCTTTGTGTTGTCTGATTGCTGTTGCTAGGACTTCTAGTACTATATTGAACAACAGTGGCAAGAGTGGACATCCTTGCCCTGTTCCTTATCTCAAAGGGAAGGCTGTCAGTTTTTCCCCATTGAGGATGATATTTGCTGTGAGTTTTTCATAGATAGATTTTATGAAGTTGAGGAATGTTCCCTCCATCCCTGTACTTTGAAACTTTTAATTAAGAACAGATGTTGTATCTGATCAAAAGCTTCTATACAGCAAAGGAAACAGTCAACAAAACAAAGAGGCAACCCACAGAATGGGAGAAGATATTTGCAAATGACACTACAGACAAAGGGCTGATATCCAAGATCTATAAAGACCTCCTCAAAATCAATACATGCAAAACAGATAATCATGTCAAAAAAATGGGCAGAAGACATGAACAGACACTTCTCCAAAGAAGACATACAAATAGTTAATAGACACATGAAAAAAATGTTCATCATCATTAGCCATAAGGGAGATTCAAATCAAAACCACATTGAGATATCCCTTACACCAGTCAGAATGACCAAAATCCACAAGACAGTAAACAACAAGTGTTGGAGAGGATGTGGAGAAAGGGGAACCCTCTTACACTGTTGGTGGGAATGCAAGTTGGTGCAGCCACTTTGGAAACCAGTGTGGAGATTCCTTAAGAAATTAAAAATAGAGCTACCCTATGAGCCTGAAATTGCACTACTGGGTATTTACCCCAAAGATACAGATGTAGTGAAAAGAAGGGCCATCTGTACCCCAATGTTCATAGCAGCAATGGCCACAGTTGCTAAACTGTGGAAAGAACCAAGATGCCCTTCAATGGACGAATGGATAAGGAAGATGTGGTCCATATACACTATGGAGTATTATGCCTCCATCAGAAAGGATGAATATCCGACTTTTGTATCAACATGGATGGGACTGGAAGAGATTATGCTGAGTGAAATAAGTTAAGCAGAGAAAGTCAATTATCATATGGTTCATTTACTTGTGCAGCATAAGGAATAACATGGAGGACACTGGATGGAGAGGAGAAGTGAGTTGGGGGAAATTGGAAGGGGAGACAAACCATGAGAGACTATGGACTCTGAGAAATAAACTGAGGGTTTTGGAGGGGAGGGGGTAAGGAGCTGGGTGAGCCCAGTAGTGGATATTATGGAGGGCATGTATTGCATGGAACACTGGGTGTGATGCATAAACAACGAATTTGGAACACTGAAAAAAACAAAATTAAATTAAATTTTTATAAAGGCATTATTTATAAATGAAATCTATAATATGAGTTGGTCATGTGGAGAGGACATAAAACATCTTTTCAGGCCAATTTCTTTTATTGTTGTTCCCATATGTCTTTTTCCAAGAGTGGGTGGCTTTTGTTCTGAGACATCAGTGGGGGATGTGGAAGTAAGGCTATCTTAGGAGCAGTTAGAATAGGGAGCCATGAGGTGGCAGGACTTATAGGGAATGGGAAGCTCCATACCTTGAACTATAACCTGCTCTAGCCCTTGATATATTCCTTTGGTCCTGGAGAAGGCGGTTGATTTAGATAAAATGTTTTTCAGTCTTATAGCATCCTTTATTCAACATAGGCATTCTTCTGGGATAGCCAGAACTTGCAGAGCCAGAACAGCATAGAAAGGGTAAATAGTAGGTGAGATGTGTGTCAAATGTATATCAAAGACCACCTTTTCCTACTCCATGTTCATTAGTATAGATATATGAGTAACCAGTCCTGGTGTCATATTTATGATGCCCTATCGACATACTTCATTTAATTTTATCATCCCAAACTATGCATGCAAAAATTGAATCATTAAGAGAGGTTTAATGAGTTACTCTGTGCCACATTCTGTGCCCAGGGTTTACTCCAGAGATTCAAAGTTCTTACCTACTGTTCTTTCTACTATGGCCCAGTTGCCATAAGTTCTCATAAGTTCATAAATAGCAGAAGTCAAACCAATGAATCACTGAAGTAGGAATTAGTAAAAGTTTATTGTCAAAAAGACAGTTTGAAAACCGGGATCACTCAAAGCAAAACATGGACTGAAGACCAGGGTTATATTGTTATAAAGCAGCATATATAGTGAGAAGGCAGTGACTATTCTTCACAGTGATTCGTTACAATATTAAACTTTTTTTAAATGATAGGGAATTGGTTAGTGGTTCTATCATATCAACCTGGAGAACCAGCTTAGGTTGTGCTTACGATTTCCAAAGGCATAAGCAAGAACTGACCCAGGTCAGGTTAAGTCTGAAAAAATAAACTAAACTAAGTGTTGTTTGTATGACTAAACTGGTTTTATCTGCTCAGGGAGTTTCAAGGCTGGTCTGTTGTTTCTGATTTTAATAGCTTCTCCACAGTGATTCTGACTACAGCAAAACACATACAGTACAGACTTCTTCCCTGTATCAATTCACCCACTCATATATTTATACTTGATAATACAACACAACAGTGCAAAACAATACAACACTACACGGCATAATGCAATACAACACTACGCAATGCAACAAAACACAATACAGTACAATACAACAATACAGTATAATAAGTGTTGCTGAGTACTTCCTATGTGGCCAGCAATGTGCCAAGCACTTGGGATACAATGGGGGAGCAGGATAGACAGGATTCTTGTCCCAGTAGAGTTTATAATCAAGTCAAGAAAATCAATAACTCTTTAAAATAGGGCGATAGGTGCCCCCTGTGTAGAGAAAGTATAAGATGCCATGGTAACTCAGAGTGGAGATACACTTCACCTTGTCCAGGTGGTTAAATGCAGTTTTAAGTGTTAATTACATGGCTTAGAGGTGCTAAGCAGATGGGGAAAGGGAAGGAAATATTTTCCAAAGTGAAAGGACAGCCTGAATGAGGATCCCATGCTGGCTAGAACAGAGCATATTGCAGGGTTCAATATGGCTGCAGTAAAGCAAGATGTAAGGACATCATAAGGGTTGTCTGGTGTCGTCATATTAAAAGATAATCATAGTGACAGTAATGCATCTAGAAGCAGGGCCTGAGAATTACATTTGACAGTCTTCCTTCTTCCTCTGTTGAAATTGTTTTTTGAGAGTCTACATACTTCACCACAGACTTATGGTGCCTGGGCATCTAACAGTCAATGTCGACCTGAGCAGTAAGTTTTTTTGAATGAATATATTATTTAAAATAGAATTTGAAGAAATCACAGAAGCTCTTTAGTTCTACTGACCCTACCCCAACTCCTGCCAAAGAAAAAACTGAGGTCTAGTGATAGATGTCAACTCCCCAAGGTCACAGAGCTGCAGGCACAGCTAAAGTTACAATTAAGATCATGCAGTCCAAAACCTTTACATTGAATTATCATTACTCATAGTTAGAAGTGTCTGAAAACTCTGATATTCAATTATTAATATTCTGAATTTAAAGCCTGTTAATTTGTTCAACTGAGATTTTTTTTTTTTTTAATGGCTTTCCTCTGGAAGATCAGGTGAATGCACTCCTTTGTCTGAGTTTCACTCAACAACCCCACACTCTGAGTCTTAATCTTTCAGTTCTAAGATTCTGCCAAAGGGTCACTGCAGCTCTGAGTACATAAGTGGGAGCAAAGCGGGGGAAAATTTGTGCTCTATCCATTCACAAATTTGTTGACCAGAGGATCTTCTGAATTAGTGCACTTCTTGTTTCCATTTTGGTCCCAGGGATAACAGTTGGCAAACAAGCATACCTTGTGATACAGGAACAGAAGGTACATAAGGTAAGACAATGCAATCTTTGGTCGGCCCTAGTAATCTCTCAGAGCAATACTGGACAGTTGCTTATTGGCCTAGCCTATAAATGGCCTTTCAAACCCACTAGTCTTTATGTACTTAATGGCTTAGAATTGCAAATGTTTCCAGGAGCACAGGATGTGACAGAAGGAGTGTGATAGAGAACAGTAATTCGCTTTGTTCCTTTCCTCTCTAACACATTCTTTGTACTCTTACTGAGGAATCATGGAATCCAGCAGTTTTACAGCTGAAAGAGCCTTTGATTATCTAGTTTTTATATTTTATAGCTCAGAAAACTGAGGACCCCAGAAGCTACACAATTTCCTGAAAGTTTCCTAGCTAGTGGTAGTATAGAACTGAGTGTATCAATGTCTCTAAGAAAACATAGCACACATGTTTTGGGAAGTTTTATTCACTGTCTAATTCCTCTGTTTTTTAATAGCAATGGCTCCCATCCATTGAGTATTTATGCTGCGTTAGGCACTATGTGAGGCATTTTTTGGTCTATTGTCTCTTTTAAGCCGTAAAGTAATCTTATAAGATATAGCTAGCATCATCATCATCCCTGGTTTAGAGAGCAAGAGTTAAAAATTATTAAATGCTCACTGTGGGCACTGGACACTGTTCAAAATCCTTTATGTGCATCAGTTCTTGTAGCACTCATAACAGTACCACTAGAAATACCTATCTCACAGACAGGAAACTGAGGCAGCACAAAAGTGTGTAAAGTGTCCAAGGTCATAAAGCTAGCAAGTATTTGGAGGCAGGATTTGTACTGGAGGCCTCATTAAGTCTCACTCCACATCAATCCATCTTCATGAGGCAGGATGTGAATTCACATCTGTCAGAATTCAGAACCTTTGCTCTTTCTCACTGTGCTTGATTCTTTCTAAGTTTAAAAACACAAAATAAAACTTACGCCAAATGGCATCTTCTTGAGATTCCTAGTGATAAGGGGTAATGCAAACAGTAGCCATTTATCATAAAGTAATTAAAGGTCAGTATCAACTGAGGAACTCTGATCTTCATGCTTCCGAGAAATAACAGCTAAAGGGAATCAAACATTCTCTCTAGTACATAACCTGATACATTCCTGCCCTTTGGAAAACTAAAATTGCTTTTCTTCATTAAGAAGTGCATATAGTCCTGAAGAATCAGATAACTATGTCATTGTATTCCCAAGCCTCTCGACATCACCCCCCAAACAAACAAACATAGATGAAACTTACTATTTGCTTTGTTCTGTTTTGTGTTTGTATGTGTTTTCAGATGTTCTGTGAAGGTCTTGCTGTGGGGTGTGGATCAGGTCACAGGGGAATGATGAAGTATCAGCCCATTGGCAGTCTTTACATCTTCCTTAGTGTCCAGCTATCATAATATCCTTCTATATAAAGATTTTATGTGCATCACATGATGAATGCCATATAATCCATTCATTTTTCATGCTTAGAGTAACAGAAAATGGAGAGTAAGGATAGGTTTAAGAGGTCAGGGAAAAACCAACTAGTCATGAATATAAAAATAGAAATGTCAAATTTGGGTTTACAAATAGTTTTTGTGGTAAGTCAAATGACCAGTTTATTGTTTTTCTTCTCATTTGGCATTTAGGTAATAACCTTGTCTTAATTCTGTATCATCCTTTTATTTTCAGAATGTATATTTCACATACTTTAAATACTTCCTAACTGATTATGCCAGTTTTCTGTTAAGATGAAAGAAGTCCTGAGGCACCTGGGTGGCACAGTCAGTTAAGCGTTCAACTCTTGGTTTTGGCTCAGGTCATGATCTCAGGGTGGTGAGATAAAGCCCCACATCAGGGTCTATGCTCAGCATGAAGTCTGCTTAGGATTCTTTCTTCCCAATCATGCTCTTCCTCTCCCTAAAATAAACAAATAGGGGTGCCTGGGTGTCTCAGTCATTGAGCATCTGCCTTTGGCTCAGGTCATGATCCCAGAGTCCTGGGATCAAGCCCTGTATCAGGCTCCCTTCTCATCGGGAAGCCTGGTTCTCCCTCTCCCACTCTCCCTTCTTTTGTTCCCTCTCTTGCTGTCTCTCTCTATCAAATAAATAAATAAATAATTTTTAAAAAATAAGCATTTTTTGAAAGGATGGAAGAAGTACCTTTTCTATTGCATCTTTTTAAATTATCTTGCAGAAGAGAAATTATGTTATTTAAAAACACTTATAATAATCTGACAGAAAAGTAGAGTGCAGCCTTATTAACTTGGCCTCCACAAATTCAGAATTTCATAATAATTCACAGATGGAACTGGCCAGAGATTGGAGATTATTTACCTTTCCTGATAATTCATTTCCTAATTCCACATCTTTATATAAATAATTCACAGCTACCTATTGGCTATATTTTGAGACAGAAAAAGCATTCATGGAAAAGTCTCTGGACTGGGCACTGATATCCTTCTTCCTATCTAGCCTTCCAGGACCCTCATGGCTCTCACTTAGAAGGCAACAGTACTGCAAGGTATTATTATCCTACTCTGCAGATGAGGAAACAGAAGTTCCAAAAGACTGAGTACCTTGATCAGAAGGAGTATAACAGAAAGCTTTAGATTTGAAACTAGATTTGGGTTTGAATTCCAACTCTACCGCTCAGTCCCCCCTAGCTTTGAGGTCTTGAGCAAGTTACTTATTATCTTCCTTTGTGCCTCATTCTCTGTATTTGTAAAATGGTGACATGATAGTCCCTCATATGTAATAGTAAGAACCTCATGATATTCATATGGTAAAACAGAGATAAATTCTGGTCACCCATTCAGCACGGGTACATAGGAAGAACTAGACAATGGTAGCTATTTTTAATTATTGTTCAAGTATTATTCATACTGCTGGTAAGAGAGGAAACTAGGGTGGAAATCCAGGAGGAAGTTCCAAATCCTGAGTCCTTTCCCTTATGCACACTTATACACCCTTACCCTAGTGATTAAGATTTTCTGGTGGAATGACTCTGTATGCAGTAACATTGGGTCCTAGCAGGACCCTTGGGAGCTGCGACAGAACACCTGAGCTTCTCACATGGATTACAGTGCTCCGATTCAAAGGACTAAGCAGGTGGTTACTTGAAAAAGTTTCTCTGTAAGGAACATTGCCTTAAAATCATCAAAAACAAGAGGATGAAGCTTTTGGACCATTGAACCTCATCTCAGGCATCTCATTTGCACTTAGGCAAAACAAGGGATGACAGAGGCCCATAGACCTTCTGCTGTGGCTACATGGTCTTACATGGTTCTTTTTATGTTAGGAAGGGATGTATGAAGGGATATATTGTAAAGACAGTGAGGTATTTCTGATAGTACTCTCATTTTATATTCATGAGAGATTATTATTATTATTTTTAAAGATTTTATTTACCCATTTGACAGACAGAGATCACAAGTAGACAGAAAGGCAGGCAGAGAGAGAAGGGAGGCAAAGCAGGCTCCTGCTGAGCAGAGAGCCCAATGAGGGGCTCGATCCCAGGACCCTGGGATCACGACCTGAGCCGAAGGCAGAGGCTTTAACCCACTGAGCCACCCAGGTGCCCTGAGAGATTATTATTATTCATGGAGAGACCATAGTATCCAATAACTCAATTCCTTATTGTACAGGTAAAAAACAAGACACCAGGAGTAGAAATATTTGCCTAAGGTTATACAGCTAATTGGTAGTAGAAAGAGAATGGAGGAGGTGGGGGCAGCCAAAATCCCAGCAGTCTTCCCATTTCATCTACTAAATGAAGGAAAGGTGGCTTCTTCCAGATACTAACATGGCTGACTTTTTCCACTGCACTCAAATCTCTGGGCAAATGTTATCTCCTTAGAGAACTCTGCCTCAATTATTCTATCTAAATTAGTGCCAAAACTTTCCCTATTTCTTTGTATTCCTTTATTTTGTAATAGTGTTACTAGTAGCTGACAGTAGATTATATAGTTTATTATGTAATTTATTGTGTGCCTATTCCACTGGAGTATAAGATCCATTAAGAAAACTGCTTTGTTTTGACAATAGTTGTATCCCCAACACATGGAACAATACTAGTAGCACGGTAATTAATAAACATTCAAAAATTTTTTCTTGAATGACTGAATGACATGAAATATTAATCCATGAATGTAATAGGTAAATACTGGGAGGTAAGTTTGGGGATGCAATGGGAAGGAGGGCAAAGATTTCCATCTTTGTCCCCTGGTAATGGCTCTAGAAAGTCCTGGGTGTTTCTGAGCTGCAGACATAGCACAGGAATAAAGTCTTCCAAGTTATTCATCTCCTGCTACTATGCAACCTCAATTTTCTGGAAATCTAGAAAATCTCATTTTTTTCCTTATTTTCTTCATTTACTTCCTTTCCTATTACCTTCTTGTTCTGTGCTCTTGATTTTAGAACTGCACATTTTCTGAATAATGTATCTTCCAGATTGTCAACATCCTGCTTACATGCTACATCCCCACTTAACTGCGATAAACTGGAGTGAGAGATGACTACCTGATTTATCTCAAAAAAAAAAATGTTTTAGAGTACATGAGGAGAAAATATTCATCAAAATGTTTGACCACTTGAATTGTAGGTAGGACCTGGTCACTTATGAGATGTCAAGCATTGTACTAAATCCTAGGAATCCACAGTAGATTAAATTGCATAAGATATACTTTCATGCTATAGAATCATATTCAATGATAAGAAACAAACAAAAAAACAAAAACAAAAACATCTTACTTTCTATATATACTGAGATGGGAGATACTTAGGACATACTCTTGAGTGGAAAAAATAAATTGCAATTCGGTAACATATATTAAGAACTTGTTTTTAAAATATCACAATGTACCTATTTCCATATCTGTATGTCCATGCCCATGTCCATATCTCATCTACATCTATAGATTAGATATATATCCAGAGGTTTTTGAGTGATAATTATCTACAGAAAAAAAATACCTTTAAAACAGCATAATTTGATACTAGTAGCCACCTATAAAAGAATGGGATTGATAATAGTAAGAGTTTTGCTTTAGGTACTTTGGTATTTTTCCAATCTTTTTATGTAATGGGAATAACATTTATAGTTTTAAAACAAGAAGTAACAACAGCAAAAATGGTTGTGAAATCAGTGTCTATAAAATTGCTCCCTTAGACCCCACCCCCGAAGTAGGCCATGGTCTTCTTCTTAAGGGAGACAAACACATGCAAATAATTGTAAGCCAGTGCGCAAACCACTGTACATCTGAGATGCATTAGATCGGATAAGATTATAAAGGAGGGAGGGGCTGTTCTGGCAGCAGTCATGGATGGTTTCTCAGATGATTCTTGAACTGGTTCTTAAAGCCTAAATAGGAGTTCTGCAGGCACATAGGACTTTCCACACAGAAGACAGCATGTGTACAGGCTAGGGGGTTGAAAATGGAGTTAGAGCAATACAGAGTGATTCATTATGGGTGGAGGACAGGGTGTGGCTTGGCAGTAGCTTAAAGAAGGCCACAAATGTAGGCCACATCCAGACTGTTAAGGCTTCTTTTTTCAGAGAGCTCCCTGAAGTCAGTTCAAAGACTGATTCACTTTATTCTTGAATTTCAGAAATATTATTTGAGTATCCACTAGAAATTAGGTTGTTACTAAGTGTGAGAAGTTAATGATAACAAGAAATATAGAGACCTTGGGGTGCCTGGGTGGCTCAGTGGGTTAAAGCCTCTGCTTTCGGCTCGGGTCATGATCCCGGAGTCCTGGGATCGAGCCCCGCATCGGGCTTTCTGTTCTACTTGTGATCTTTGTCTGTCAAATAAATAAGTAAAAAAAAAGAAAAGAAAAGAAAAAAGAAATATAAAGACCTTGCCTTTTTGGAGACTTCATTCTAATACTCTTAGAATTTTTTTTTCTTTCTTCTCAAGAAAAAGAGAAAGTAAGAAACTATAATATGATTTGCAGGTAGTTAGTATTAAGAATTGATGAAATGAAGTGTTGCTCAAGAACCAGTGGCTCAAATCTATAGTTAGAAGCAGCTTGGACATTCCATACTTTGGGGAATACTTGAGAAGGGTGAAAATATATAGATAGAGCCTGTGTTTCTTGATATCAACATCAAAGTGGAACAAAATAAAAAACTCAGAAATAAACCCCGTTTATATGGTCAATAATCTTCAACAAACTGGAAGAGAATATCCAATGGGAAAAAGAGTCTCTTCAAAAAATGATATTGGGAAAACTTGACAGCAACATGCAGAAGAATGGAACTGGACAATTTTCTTACACCATAAACAAACATGAATTCAAAATGGATTAAAGACCTAAATATGAAACCTGAAACTATAAAAATCCTATGGGGGAACACAGGTAGTAACTTCTTTGACATCAGCCATAGCTACTTCTTCCTAGATGTGCCTTCTGAGGCAAGAGAAATAAAAGCAAAAATGAACTATGGGGGCTATATCAAAACAAAAAGCTTCTCCATAGCAAAGGAAGCAATTAAAAAAAAAAAAAAAGAAAGCTAAAAGATAACCTACTGAATGGGAGAAGATATTTGCAAATGACATATCTGATAAAGAGTTGGTATCCAAAATATAAAAAGAATTTATACAACTCAAAATTCCCCCCAAAACCCCCAAATAATCTAATTTAAAATGGGCAGAAGGCATGAACAGACATTTCTCAAAAGAAATGTCGTCACCCAGGAGCTGACGGACATATGAAAAGATGTTCAATGTCATTTGTCATCAGGGAAATGCAAACCCAAACTATGATGAAATATAACCTCATACCCATCAGAATGGCTAAAATCAATAACACAAGAAACAACAGATGTTGACAAGGATGTGGAGAAAAAGAAATACTCTTACACTGTTGTGGAAAATAGTACAGAGTTTCCTCAGAGTTAACAATCACACTACTGGGTATATACCCAAAGAATACAAAAACACTAATTCAAAGGGATACATTCACCCTGATATTTATAGTGGCATAATTTACAATAGTCAAATTATGAAAGCAGCCCAAGTGTCTTTGATAGATGAATGGATAAAGAAGATGTGGTATATTTATACAATGGAATGTTATTCAGCCATTAAAAGAAGAATGCAGTCTTATGGATTACAACAATATGGGTGGAGCTAGAGACTATAATGTTAAGCAAAATTAGTCAGAGAAAGATAAATACCATATGATTTCACTCATACGTGGAACTCAAGAAACAAAACACTGAGCAAAGGGGGAAAGAGAGAGAGAGAGAGAGAAACCAAGAAACAGATTCTTAACTATAGAGAACAAACTGATAGTTACCAGAGGGGAGGTAGGTGGGGGAATGGATGAAATAGGCAATGGGGCTGTAGGCGTGCACCTGCCATGAGCACCCAGTTATGTATGAAAGGGTCGAATCACTGTACTGTACACCTGTGACTAACAACACTATAGGCCAACTATACTGGAATTAAAGAATTGAAATAGCTGCATCATTTATTCTTCTCTCAATTGTCTTGAGAGTAGAGAGTTAATTTGTTTAGCTTATCTGTCTAGCTAGTTATTTCCCTCTCCGTGTTATCATATTTCCATCACTAAGCGATGCGTCGGTGTTGGCACACTAAACTGTGCACCTTACTTTTTTTTTTTTAAAGGATTCTCTTAAAGCTTAAAAAAAAAAAAACCTGAAAAGGAAAAATTGATTACTTATAAAAGTACTTGTAAAACAGTAGTAAAAGCAAAAATAATTTCCAAAGACCTATAATATTTTCCCCTAGAGCTAATTTTAAGCAAGAAACTTTTCTCAGATTCTCTAAAGAACTTGACTTTAAATAACTCCTGCTCACCCTCTCCCCAGATTCTTGCACAAGTCAGGCTATTCTCATTCTTTTATTGGAAGTCTTTGGGTCCTCAGGACTTAAGCAAGGCCAAAACTATGTATGAACTTGAGCTTTCTGTTCTTTTCAATTTAGCCAGTTTAAGATTTTTCTTCTGCTTTTTTATGTTCATTTTTTTCCTCTAGAAAGAAATCTTACTGTTCTCTTATCCATCGTGTTGTTTGTATTTTGTATATGGGGGAGTATGTTCTTTGTTTAAGCGCTCTGTGTGATGTACCTTCCCGTATAAACTATTCTAAGATACAAAAAGATTTATTTCAGAGATTCACATACTGTTATTACTAGAATAAAACTTAGAGCTAGCTCATCCTTTGATTGCTCCCAACCCAGTGTGCATGTCTTCTAGAGTCCTCCCATTGAGGGCTGAGAGAGCTTCTGTTTGGACATCCCTGAGGACATCTCTGTGGCTTACAACTCTGGATACTCTACATAGCGATGACTTTTAGAGGGCCTCTTCCCATTGCAATTTCATGGTCTCCCAGTAAATTCGCTCCACTAATATTTGTTGATGCCTGAGGTCAAATGGAGTAAATGTGATCCACTTCTCCACAGCAACTCTCTACCTATTCACAGGGACCTACGTTGTCTTTTGGCATTGCCCTTGGTTGTATCCATCCAGAGCCTGATGGTGAGGCCCTTCTCAGTTCTGCAGGCAATGTTCTTGGTTTGTACAGACATCTAATGTGTTGTCACCAGACACAGTCTGATCAATGGAGCAAGAGTATTATTTCTTTGGTTTTTTAATCCTTTACCTGTTTAATATACCTACTGTGTAAACTGTGTGAAATCTATGATAAAACTTACATTTTAAATAGTTATTTCATTATTTTACTTTTCAGCACAGGGCTTTAAGAATACTATAAAACCCCTGAGAATCTTTGACATATTGCTGTTAAAACACACCTTCCCACTGAATTTTTTTAAGTTATCATACAAGAACCTATTAAACCAAATGGAATAGGGCTTTATACGCAGCCTCATCCTCATCCATATACAAATCATTAAGTGCGGCAAAAATCTTTTGAGCTCGTTTTGGAAGCTCGTTTCATGAGTGAGTTTTTGTTTGTTCCAGGAAAGTTGAAAAATGACAATTCTATTCCTTTTTCTACCAGTATAAGAAGTGTGGCTACCTTATGTCAGGAATGGGTAACTTAAAAATAGGTCATTTGGACTGGTGACCATTTTTGAGGTGGTCCTGGTGGTTAAATAGTGGAGCCTTCTGGAAGAAATAATTTTAGCGTCTGGCACTCCTTTTCTTTTCTGGCTATGCCAAGGCCTGAACTCCCCAGAAAAGATACCCCTTTTTCTCCCTTACTCACCTGCTCTTTGACTAAAAGCTTGTTGGGAGATGTTCCATTCAGATCATGCCTGCCCCATTTAAGCAAGGGATCAGTAAAGTCGATCACACACAGACACTTGTGAAAGAGCTGATAGCTCAGACTCTCTGCAACCCACTCTTGCTGGATCAATACCCACTGCAGCAGTGTGGCTATTGACTTGGAATTCATTGCCATAAATATGGTTTGTCAGCCTTCCAGAGAGAAGAGTTCCATGACCAACCTAAAGACTGGCTCACTCCTGCGATTAGTCATTCCCACCTAATTGCAGTGAGTGCTTGATTATCTCAGCATTTCCAGACCTTACTCACTCGAGGGAAGCAGCGAGGTGTGGAAACAAGCCTGCACTAGTATGCTTAATGTTACGGTAGTTTTGCTATTGTCATACGCTTTAGGCATGTGTCCATGAGCTTGATTTGGTACAGAACTTTGAAATGACATGGCTTCTGCCTTTAATGAGGGAACATACTATAAGGTTTAATGATCTTTTACCAAAAGGCTGATCCTTTGGTAGGTAAAGGGCAATATATTACTACAGAAGTGAAGTTATACTTTATTTACACCTCTTGAACCTTTTAAGATTTCATAGATTCCAAGGATCCATTATTTCCTGATGTTATCACTTAGGATGCTAAAAGGGAAAGAAGCATATAGTGGCGGAAAATCTTTCTGTTAAAATGCTATGTTCTTTGTAGTGAGCATGAAATACTGCAAAGATGATGGATTCCATATTCTAGGGTGGGGAAAATGTAACTCAATTTAATTTAAGACAGCATATTTCTAGTAGCATACTGATTTGGATCAAGATGACATACTCAAGGCAAGTCATTCCCAGTTGACTGGCTTCCTTAGCTGTGTAGTCCCTGCACCCTGCTCTTATCGGAAATGGCGAGATGCTCTCTCTTTTAGTAATGTCAAATGCTACACAGAATCATGCTTACTTCCAGTAAGCCTTTGGGGTCACTACAGTTACAGGAATAAGTCTTTAGGCCTTAGACATGTAAATAAATAGCTCGTTTGTATCATATATTCATCAATTTACAAGTGTCCCACCCCAGGGCAACTGGGCCATTGAACATGTGTCTTGGCTCACAAACTGGTTTTTCTTTTACTTGTTCTAGCCCTGGTAGAGTCCCAATTGTTCCTCACTCTCCTCACTCACATTGCCCTTTCTCCCATTACTCCATTCTGGCCTTTGCATAAAATGGAAGAAATATATTTGATTGTCAATAAATCTCTCAGCAAGCAGTGCTATTAAGGGGCAAAGTATTTTTACTTAAAAGTCTGGTTCCAGGCAATGGAGACATTTCAGAATTGGTGTTTAGATTACTAAACTACCCCCTCTGGTATCAAGAAGCAGTCTGTCTGGTAAAAAAAAAAAAAAAAAAAAAAAAAGTCAGAAAATAACCTTCACCAAGGAGATTAGATTTTGCCTTGTCATCTTTGCAAAGATTAATATGCATGAGCATTTCCCAAGATTCTATGGGATAATTTTTGGATGTAGGATGGAATCCCAGTCATTGTTGTCCCCATGGAGAAGAGATAAGGAGTCAGAGTGTTGTCCCCATGGAGAAGAGATAAGGAGTCAGAGTGAGCAGCTGCATGAATGGATGCATTAAGCTGATATTAAAATCACCAAGGTGGTTAAGAAATCCACTAATAACACCTTGCAAGGCTCAGGGGCAGAATCGACTTAGGGAATTCAGGAAATTCCACACCTGGCTTGGTGCATTAAACCTCAAAGTCATTATGAAGAATTAGTTAAGCCCCCTTGTTCTTTATACATTTATTTTCCCTGATCCTATTTAGTTCTTTCTTCAATTTGCTAAGACACAGGTGTACACTGATCTCAGCAGCCCATGAATATGTGAAAACTAAACTTTCTTGTCCCAAATCACTGCCTTAAATTTGTATTGTCTGATCACTTAAGCTCAAGGAAGCCTTTGGGAGTGTTTCAATTTAGAGAGAGAAAAAGTAGAAATAGTCTGGTCTATAATTACTCTCCTCCTCAGAGTCATTGCTGATTTAGCATGACAACAGAGTTCATTTATGTCACAAATATTTGTTTATTGAGTATATACTATGTTT